>PVKY010001306.1:0-33224 GCA_004027775.1 Bradypus variegatus
CTGCGGCCCACAGACTTGTCCCACGCCCACCTGGGAGGTCTCATCCTCCCACTTCTACGGCAAACTGCCAGGAAGGTGGTGAGTTGCGGAGGCATTCACCAAAGACTGCACGGCCACTGTGCACGAAACACTTGTTCTGGAGAGGAGGCTGGCCTAGAGAATACCAGGGCTCAGCACAGGGCCAGGCACAGGGCAGGGACTTGGTGATGATTTCTTTTGGGATAAGAAACCAAACAAGAAAAGGTAGCAGGAGGCAAGCAATTGAGATTTCACATGAGATGGGAAAGAGAAATTCCAGACCTACCCCAGAGAGAAGCTGGGAGCCACGGTGCACCTTGACGATGGTAGAAGCACAGCAGTTAACATTACCTTAGTCTTTACAGTAAGAATTTACATGGATTATCATAATTCTCTCAATAATGCCATTTTACGGTAGGAGAAATTGAGGCTCAGAGAGGTTGGGTCACTTTCCTGGGCTGCACAGCTCAGATGAAGTAGTGCTGGGATTTGAACACAGGCCTATCTCACATAATGGTGCAACTGCACACCCTGGCTCACAGAACTGGCATCACCTCTAGCATCTATACCTTAAGAAAGTTCAAGTTCACGTCCACTTCCTTCATCCTGCCTTGCCTTCGTTATACACTGGCCACTGCAGTAGGCACAACCTGAGCGGGCAGCAGCTCCTGAAAGGGTTGGGGGAGGCACAAAGGAGAGAGGGGCCAGTAACGTACCTCGTTTTAAGGAGATTTTAACTTCAAACTCAGATAAGTAAATCTGGTTTTAAAGAGGTGAGCAAGCTTTGCTATCTAGGAAACACATGGAAGCTGACACTTCCCGGTGATGCAGGGAAAATGAGGAACAAACTCACCTCCCTCCCAGCTCCCCAGCTCTTCCCTCCCAGCCTCTTTCCCAAGGCTTGGGCTGGCAGGGTCACTTGGAGCCTGCCTCCCTTTCTGACACTAGCAACTCATGTGGACAAGGGGTTGCAAACTGGGGGTGGTGAGGGCCCAGTTCGACCCACAGATATTTTCTCAGTCCTGCAGTATTTTCAGATTTTGCACCTTCCATGTACAAAGCTGGACTGCCTCGCCCTGTCCAGCAGGCAGCTCTGCAGCCTCCGGCTGTGCCCCTCGTGGCAGCAATGGCTGGAGTGAGGTGAGCTGCACCCCTAGGGCAGTCCTGGGCTCTCCACTCCCCACTGGCCCGGCAAACTCCCCACTGCGCCCTGTCTGCAGATTGCCCAAATGAGAACGCGGGGGTGCTCCCCCCACCAGCCCCAGCAGCCTCTCACTAAAGTGGACGCTGGGGTCCTGGCTCCCAGGGGCTGGAGGCCAAGGTCAGTAAAGCCCTCTGGAAGGGTGGGGACCTCACTGGGGCTGAAGCAAGTCCAGCACAGGGGTCCCTGCTGGAGTCGGGGGACCCAGTCAAACTCAGAGACAGGCAGAGCCCCAGGCTGGGGTCTGGGGCAAAGCTGTGGGAGTTTCCAGGGTTCTGCCAGCCCCTCCACTGGTGGGGTGGCTTCCCAACCTGGTGCGTGCCCCCAGGAACCAGGCAAAGTTAGGGAGGTGGATGCAGGAAGCTGGCTAGAGGGAGGACAGGCGCCGTGTCCCCCCAGCCCTGCTCCGTGAGACAAGGCCCTGCAAGGCCCAGGCTCCATCTCACAGCACCTGCCCACAGTCGTCATGCTGGGTGCCGTGTGCCCACCACTCCCGCTTGGCACCGCAGCCACCTTGGCACAGCGGCCTCAGGCAGAGCAGATGGGGCCGTGGTGGCCGGGGGTCCTGCTTAAGAGGGTTGCCCAGGATGGCCTGGGGAAGCCCCTCCAGGCAGATGGAGCAGATCAGGAGCCACGTCCTCTCCCAGCCCCAGGACCCGCTCAGGCTGCAGCAGACAAGGGACAGCGGAGCAGGGGGTGCCTCTCAGTGCTGTTGGGGGGTCCCTTGCCCTGGTGCCCCAGCCTCAGAGGGGTACACCTGAGGTCCCAGACGCAGGGCTGCCCCTCCCTCCCTCCAGCCCTTGGGAGGGGAGTGCAAGAAAGAAAAAGAGCGGAGCACAGCGACCCTGCTTTCCCCTTTAAGAACCCTGGTGGCGGCACCCAGGGCCCCGGGGCCCGGGATGATTCTGCCCCCAGCTCGCCGGCATCTTTGTTGGCGAGGAGGCCAGGGAGCCGCGGTTGGGGCGGGCCGGGGCCCCTAATGCGCGCGGATGGTCGCCCCGGGAGCCTCCTCCCGGACCCCGACCCCGACCGCAGCCTCTTACCGGGTCGTCCCGGAGGGTCCCGCCGGCGGGTCAAGTTCGCGGGCCGGCCCCGGGCGGCGAATGGTCCGGGGTCCGGGGCGCGGGGGGCGGCGCGGGGCGGATGGGGACCCCGCCTCCAGCTTCCCGCCCGGCCCCGGCCCCGGCCCCGGCCCCGGCCCTCAGGGGCGCCGCCGTCACCCCGGGGCCGCCGCCCCAGCTCTGCGCGCCGCCGCCCCGACCTGGATGGAAGTTTCCGGGCGGCGCGGCCGCGGGGCCGGGTTTCGGCGGCCAGCGGAGCCTGCAACAAAGGGGGAAAGCAGCGGGGAAGACGGGGGCGCGGAGCCAGGAGAGGGGTCGGCCGGCCGCTCGGGGGTCCCCAGAACTTGAAAGTCCCCCCGAGCTTTTTTCCTTTTTGTAAAGGGTGAACTAGCCAGTGCCAAGCCCCTCCGGGGGTCGGGCCCTCTCCAGCGCCTGGGCCCATCTCCGAGGGTTGTACGACCCACTCCCCAGCCTTTGGGGCAGCTTTGGGGTGTTTTTTTGTGTGTGGGGGGTTGCACAAGATGCTTCTTGAGAGGTGGTGACACACAGACCAGGTCCCCTAGTGCAGCAGGAGGCCGGGGGCTCCAAGGGGCGCCCTGTGGTCTCTTCTCCCCCCAGCACGGGGGTCTGGGTCAGCCGTGATGCACAAGGCTGCTGGGGTTCCCCTCCCGGAGCCCAGGCACAGCCGGGACCCCTGGTGTCCAATCCCGGCCCTGTGCCCAGGATCTTGCTGCGATGGCCGGGGGTCTCCACAGGACGGGGTGGAGAGGGGGGTGTCTGAGGTCTCGCCCCCCAGGACACTGATGTCCTGGGGGTGAGCCCGGGGGCCCCTCCAGCCCAGCCCTGGTCCTGCAGCCCCGGCTGCCATTTTCTGCCTTCCCCTTGCCTGGCTAGGAACCCTGCCAGCGCCGAGTTCTGGGGACATGTCTGGTGCGGGGGAGGCAGCCCAGGGGCCCTGGGCCTGGAATCGGCACCGTGGCCTGAGCCCAGACCCTCGAGGCTGCCCTGAAGCCCCTGCAGGATGCCCCTGCACAGCCCCTGTGCATCCGTTCGTCCATCCTTCCTAGATAGAGACATGTTTATGCAGAACATGCAGAACATGCGGCCCTGAGTTCCGAGCCTCCTACTGCAGAGCACTGTTTCAGACTGGGGGGTGTGGGCGTGCTTGTTTGTTTGTTTTTTTTTAATGAGAAATGAACAAAGCGGCTGTGGCATTCAGGGGTCATGGGGTGGGAGGAACACTTTGTCTCCTTGGCTCCTGTCCCACAAAAATGGGGAGTGCCTTAGGAGCCAGCACACTGCTCAGATGACTTCTCAAATGTGGCCCCTTCTGGAGTCGGCCCTGGACTTCACACGAGGTTGGTGGAAGGGTCTGGGCAGCGTGGGGCCCCATCCGCAGAGCTGTGCGGACACCCCTCTGCTGGCGTTGTGCGCCGACGGTCCCTTCTCAGCGGCCGCAGCGGGCCTTGTTTGGGGAAAAATTCACAGGCCAATGAACCCAGGGTCCTTGCCCTGGAGGGGCCGTAAGGTTTCTTACTGTGTTTTCATAGCAACAAGCATCAGCGGCTGCTTTTCCTTTCTTTTTTCTCCCTAAGATCCAGACTGGTCAAGGAGAACGTGTATCCCACAAGCAAGACAATTGAAGTCCCACCAAGGGATGGTGCCAGGGTGTTTGATATTTCGAGAGGACGTGCTGTGTTACTTGTTCTCCTGCTCTCCGCCCTGGCCGGCCTTGTTTTTTAGGGCTGGACGAGGCGTTGGGAAATGCACGTCTTCCAGAGGTGTGAACCCGTTTGCTTTCTGAACCATGGCCACGGGCTCCGTCTGCCCCAAGCTCTAGCATAAACCTACGGTACCTCGGCCAAGGCCAGCTTCGGGGGTGGAAGACCTCGGAAGAGCCGGTGGCCCTGCCTTGAGTTACGGCTTGGCTATCGCATCTTGAAACTCCAAATTCTCAAACATTTTTGAACACGGGGCCTTGCTGTTTCATTTTGCCCTGGGCCCAGCAAGTCATGTAGCTGATCTTGACCTTGGTTATTGGGTAACAGTGTCATAAGGTAATAAAAAGAAATCTACAATTTTTATATTTCTTCTACTAAGTTCTGCTTACAGAAATAATTCTGAATTCTATGTAAAGAGATAAAAAATATTTTAATTGATCATCGTTTAGGAAAAACATTCACCTTTTAAGAGGCAGGAAGTTCTTAGGAAAATAGTAGAGATTCGAGATCCGGAACCACCCAGGCTGAGCCCTGGCTCAGCCACATGGAGTCTCAGGGTCCCGGGTTCCTTGGGTCCCAGGGGTGATGCCCCCCTGCAGGGCGTCTGAGGAGTCGGGCAGAGGGAGGGCCGAGCAGAGGGACCAGTTGGTACCAGGTACTCGGCGAAAAGTCCTCTAGGGGTTGTCACTTGGATCGAAGGCTCCGTGGTGGTGCAACTGCCTTTTAACATAAGTGGATTTTCTCTCTTCTCATTTTAATGTAATAAAGGCCATTATAGCAAGTTTGGAGGATACAGAAAAAAAAAGGAAAGAGAGGAAAACCTCCCCTCCTATGCCCTCTACTTGAAAGCCTCCACCCAGTCACCTTTGAGTGTGTCTTCACAGTTATACAGATGGACACACATACATATTATTTTTTTAAAAGCGTTTTTCCCTTTTATCTCATCTACTCCTTTCTAGGTTGAAACCCTAGTGAGGCCTCATGGGTGAGTCTGAATGGGGCTAATGACCTCCCCACGTTGCAGGATAACTCCAAGCGGAGCAGACTTTGCAGGCAGCCTTTGCACACAGGTTTAAACCCCGTGCCTGTTGCTGGCTGCTCACAGGACCCATAAACTGTGCCATTTACAGTCACCAAAGTGCTGGGTGATAAATCGCTACATCACAAAATGTCCTTAATCTGCTTAAAATTGTTTTTAATTTTTTTAACAGTGTCAAGGCTCTTATTTTGAATTTCCACAGCCTATTGTAAGAAACTGCTCGGGCAGAGAGGGGAGAGAAGTCAAAGCAGGTAGGTCTCCTCCAGACATCTCGGAAAGGCCAGCTGGCAGAAGACAAGGGACCCGGGGGCTGGGGGGACACTGGCGGCCACAGCTCCCACTGCAGACAGCTGTTCTTGGGGATGCTAAGACAAACCGACCAACCTCTGACCCCCAAGCCCACACTGCGTTAATCAGCTACGAGGTGCCCGGCAGGTCCATGGAACTGAAGTTTGGAGGCAGTGAGAATCCAGGAGTAGATTCAAGCCTGAGCTCAGCCGGCTACTGGCCTGGCAACTCTGGGCAAGTCAATTGACCCCTTGGAGCCTCAGATTCCCCGAATTTGGAGGGCACGATGGTGGTAAGCAGCAACGCCGACCGCACACGGTCAGGGTGAGCAGGAGATGAACCAGAGTGTTCAGTTCCTGGCAAGGGCTCTGTCCACCCACAAGTCTGCCAGTCTCTGCCCCTATCTCTGAGGAGGGCCCCCTCTGGCAGGGTAAGGGGCCCAGGGGCAGAGAGAAGCAGAAGCACCCCCTCCCCACCCAGAGCAGCAGGCAAGGAGCATGGGGCCGTGGGGACCCAGCAGCTGTAGATAATGGGGTCTGGCTTCCAGAGCGCCTGAGCTTGCCCAGGGAGGAAGCCCCTCCCGCTGGACACTGCCCGCCAGCAGCAGATGCTCAGCAGTGCCCAGTGAACAACTGGGCACAGACACCGGGCCTGAGACAGAGGGGACGCGAGGCCCAGCCCCTAGCGCCCCCATCTTCTGCCACCGCCTGGCGGGGCGACGTTCCTCTTCGCTGTGGCGGGGTGTGCTTGCCATCCTGTCCCGAAGCCCAGCCCCACTTCCTCGCCGGCTCCAGCCGAAAAGAAAACAGAGAGGTATGTGCTTTTTATTTAATTTGTTTGTAAAATGAAAGTGTTCATTACAGAAAATTTGGAAATACAGAAAAGCATAAAAAGAACAAAATTACCCATAAGATAATTACTGGGTACATTTTGTTGAAAGTTCTTCTGATCTATTTTTGAAACCATATTTATATTAAAATATATTTATATAAATATATATGTATGATCTGTGATCATACTATTGGTTATTTCAGCATCTTTTTGTTTAATATTTTGTGAGCATTTTATGTCATTAAATATTATTCTGTACAGGATTTGAAAAATAAAATGTGAACACCAATTAATTTTTTAATCAACTCTCTTGAGGTACAATTCACACGCAGTCACATCCCCTTCACTTGAACTGCTCAGTGGGTTTTGACAAATGCAGCCGTGTATCCATCACCACAGTCAAGAAAGAAAGTGTCTGTCACCGTGAAATTTTCTCTGGATCCCCTCGCAGCCTGGCTCAGCCTCCCAGGCCCCAGGCAACCACTGATTTGAATTCCATCACTATAAATGAGCTTTATCTTCATTAGAATTTAGTATAAATGGAAGCATGGTTTTTAACTCCTGCTCAACAACATTATCTTGAGATATATATTGAGATCTCGTGATCTATGTTGCTGAGTGTATGGAGAAAGCGTTCTTTTTCCTTGCTTTCTAAGTTTCCATCGTATTCCCATCATGGTTTGTTTATCCATTTGTCTGTCGATTTTTGGCTATTGTGAATAAAGCTTTGTGAATGTTATTATTTTTTTGAACTTAAACGAGGCTGTCCAGTGGCAGCTGTTGGAGAACAGCCACTCAGGTGGGTGTGGCCTGTGCATTTCCTTCCCGGTGCACCCCTGGGTGCTGGGAAGACCCCACCCTGTGCAGTACCCTGACCTGTGGAATGCTTGCAATTTTTGCTACTGTTGTTGGAATTTGGTCCTTGGTTTTTGCTACTATAAATAACCCTGCTAGGAACCTCTCCAGGCTGCCACTGTTAGGTAAGGCTATGACGATTGCCTCGGGGTTAATTCCCAAGGTGGAAGCATTGGGACAAAGGGTGTCTGTGTTTTCAGGCCCTTGACACACAAGGTCAGGTCTTTAAGTCATGTTCATGTCTGTTTTTTTTTTTCCGTTTGCTTCCTCTGTCCAGGACAGGCAACACAGTTCCCATTTTTTCAGAAGGGGAAACCGAGGACTCTGGAGACAACTAATGAGCCAGAGGCCCCCCCACTGGTTTGGGCCGGGGCCAGGGGCAGACCTGAGCTCTTGACCCTGTGCTCTCCCAGGGAATTCACTGCCTGGGTCTCTTGCGTTTGCCTGGGTCAGAAATGCCCAGATTATCCCACAGAGAGTTCCATGAAATTCGAATTGTGAGCTGAGAGATGAAAGGGGCCTCATGTTAATTAGCCTGGCTTTGGTTTCATTCATCTGCCGAGCTTGGGTGTGTGTGAATTTCTCCGTGTTTTTATACACACACGGACATTCTCATTGCCACCAATGCCAAGTGGCCGTCAATCTGGATGACTCCACCCAGACTGTCCCGCTAAACTGCCTCTGGAGCCTGGGCCACCCCGGTGCCCTGATGTTCGGGGGCCCTGGTGTGGCTTCCGCGGGTCTACTCACAGATTCGGCCCAAAGGACATCTAGTTATTTCCCAACATCACATCTCCCCTCGAGGACAGAGATCAGGGTGCTGGGGAGATTCAAAGGAAAGATCCTCCCAAGTTGGCTTTTTGCAAAGAGGTGTCAGAGCCGGTTTGCGGTAGGTGAGGCCTGGCACGAGTCAATTGCCCAGCAGAGGACAGGGTGGGAGGTGGTCCTTGGAGGGCAGGAATCCTCTGCAGGGGGCTTCCGTGCAACTCTGGGGGTGTGGAAAGAGCTCAGCATGGCAACTGAGACAAGGTTTGAGTCCTCTCACTTATTAAGTGGCTCCTAGCATGTGTCTGACAGGGCTAGTCTCACTATTTTTAATTATCCGTAACCACTGACTATTATCCCCATTTTATAGAAGAGAAATCTGGGGCTCAGAAAGGTTAAGAAATGTATCCAAGGCCATACAGCAGTGGGCACTCAGACCCCTGTGCCTGGTCTTTGCAGATGTCAGGCTCTGGCCTCTCTTCGGAGTTAGAGAGTTCTCTGCCCATGTGTGGCTAGAGGGCCCCAAGGAACACATGCTGTCCTTGGGAGCCAGCTCAAGCAGAACCTAAGGCAATTCTTGTGCTTGGAAGGTACAGCCCTCCCCCAAGGCCCCCACCTAGAACCTGTTCAGGGATTTGAGGGCCCTCCTTCCTCAGACCACACCCCAGGCCCACCCCACAGTCTGGGCACTGCAGGAGTGGGCCCCCTGACACCCCGTCCCCCTCCCCACTTAGGGTGGATGTGGTCCCTAGGCTGGGGCAAAGATGAATCCCTCTTCTCTAGCCCTGGGTCCAAGGCCTCCCTGCTTTTGAAGCCAGCAGGCCTAAGAAGGCCTCTCTCCATGGGAGAAGAAAGCAGAAAGGAGAAGCCCATTTGCTCAGAAAACATGTGTTTTCTGTTTACAAAGGGGCTTGTCCAGTTCCCGTGCTATGTTCTTTAATACAGAGCCAAAAAAAAAAAAAAATTCAAATGCTCAGCTTCCTCTCTGAGGTCCATTTGGAGGCTAGAAAATCTGGATTCCGGCAGGCGCACTGAACTGGGCCTTGAGCCGGGCTGGGCCAGAGGCCTCGTGTCCTGCCTGCTGCCAGCATCACGTGGAGCTGGGAGAACCCTTCGTGTACCAAGCTGGAAAGCTACACACAGTGAACAGTGGGAAACCAAAAATGTCCCCCCAGGAAGGGGGGCGCGGATGAGGGAGTCAGCCTGGGTGTCACTCAGGGTAGGGGTGTGTGTGTGTGTGTGTGTGTGTGTGTGTGTGTTGGTTTCTGAGTTTTTTGTGCGTGTGAATATACCAGGGTACGGTCACTCACACACACTTCCCAGCCTCATGACACTGGCACGGAAGGCTTGATCCATCAGACAGGCCACCCTGGAACCACCTGCTTTTCCTTGCCCTTGGCTCAGATGCAGGACAGAGGGCATCTTTTCCCAGGCACCAGAGCAAGGGGAAGCAGATGTCCTTGAGGACCCTGGTAACAGGTGGGCATCAACTCGCCCATCCTTCTGAACTTGCCCGGCACCTCCAGACCCTGGAGGCAGAGCTCACAGGCACTGGGCACCTTTCGAGTTGAGACAGGGGCTTAGCTCTGGTTAGGAGCTCTCCCTGCAGGGGATGAGGCAGCAGTGAGCTAAGGTGAGGAACAGAGCTGGCAGCCCACTGTGCGCCCTGGAAGGAAATGATAACCACAGGACACCAGGGTTAGCACAGCAGGTCAAAGTGTAAGCGTTAGGATCGGGGCTCTAGGTCCCATCCAGGCTCTGCCGCTGACTCCCACGTGGCCTTGGGCAAGCTGCCTCTGCGAGCTCTGCCTCCTTATCTGTGAGAAGGGAAGACTGGTGATACAAGCTCTTCCAGGGCCGTTAGGACTAAGGAGCTGACACACAGGCTGCGTCCGGGCCTGCCCAGCACGTGGTTCTCAGTAAACGGCAGCTGCTATCAGCGCTTCTGGGCCCGCAGGCTTCACTGGCGCGGCAGCCGCACAACCAACAGCTCCCATCAGCAGCAAGCGGGGCCTGCGATGCCTCTGTTCCCCTGTCGTTTTACTGCCCAAGGGCGGGGCGTCAGAAGCCGTGGGACGCGCCAGGCTCTGGCTCCGGGAAGGGCTGGCCCCGCACCCCGGCTGCGCGCGCCCTGGAGCTCCCCGCCTCCTTCCGGGGTCGCGCTGGGCCGCGCAGCGCGCGTCCCCACGCGGCCCGCCCCTCTCATCTCCGAGTCTCCGTGTCCCCGCGCACCAGGGGCAGGCGGGGACAGGATGAGAGAGGAGGAGGAAGTGCGCGCGGGCCGCCCGCAGGGAAACCGCGCCCGTCCCCGAACCCGAGCCCGGTCGGCCTCGGCCCGCCAGCCCCTCCTTCCGTCCGGCTCCGGAAGCCCGGCCTAGCGACGCGGCCGCGCGGGCGGGGAAGGGCGGGGCCTTCTGCGACGGGGGCGGAGCCTCTGAGCGACCGTTTCCGGAAGCCCGGACGAGAGCGGCGGGAGGTGCGGACGCAGCGACGCAGCCGGGCGGCGGGGGCCAGGGCGGGGCCGTGGGACGGCGCAGCCGGGACGGCTGGAGGCGCGAAGCTGCGCTGCAGCCAAGAGGGCGGGGCCGGGGCGGGGCCTTAGGGGCCAGGGTTGGGGCCTCTGAGAGGCGGGCTCAGAAAACTCCGGGCGAGGGGCGCCGTGGGGCGGGGCGTAGCGGGCCGGGGGCGGGCCTGTGGGGGGCGGGAGCGGAATCCCCGGTCCACGCTCCGCCCTGCAGACTTCGGAGTCGCGGCGTGGCCGGAGCGAAGCTGTTGTGCCGCGGACAGCGTTTCGGAGATTTTCCTTTCATTTAAAAAAGCCTAACAACTTTTTCTGGTCGCTTGCTGTTCTCTCTAACCAGGTGACAAAATAGCTCGGAGGTGGAGTATTTGGAAAACCTTTAGGGAGAAAATGAGAAACCTTCCAGAGTGTCATCAGGCAAAGCTTGGGGCTCCAGTCTTTTTTTTCTGTAAATATATAGAGGTTTACATAATTGGGCTTAAACGGTATACAGTTGTGGTGGCCTTAAAAATAATTGATTTTTTTTTCTGACTGCAAAGCCATACATGTTCATTGCAGAAAATTTGGAACACTGAAGAAATTACAAAGAAGAAAATAAAAATAGCTGGAGATTCCACCGCACAAGATCACCAGTGTTAACATTTTCCTTCCTTTTTATGCAATTATATGTTTATGTTTGAAGCAAAAGTTTGGTCCTACTGTGAGTGCTGCTTTGCAACTTTATCTTTTCAAAGATAAAGTTGAACTTGAGTGTTGTAGAACTTGAGTGTTGTCTGCAACTTGATTTGAAATGGCTGCACACATCACTCTGAGGGGTGGTGCTGTTTTATTTAACTCATATGCTGTTATTGGACATTTACATTGTTTCCAGTTTCCCTCTGGTACTCGCTTTCTTCATTCCTTTATGAAGAGACCCTTGTAGCTAGATCTTCGTGCATGTGCATGAAAACTCCTTATGATAAATCCCAACATGTGAAACTGCTGTGTCAAAGAATAGCATCACTCCTGCTTTTTGTACTTGTCTCTTCGGGTTATGTTTTGCAGATTTAAAAAGTAATAAATGAATGTGGTAAAACCCAAAATGACCCAAGAATACTGAACTTATAATAAAAAGAGCTCTCTGAGATTCTGGCACAGGCACACCCGTGGGGACAAGGTCTGCCCTTGTAGCAAGCTTTTTGTAGGTGACCTGCCCAGGTGGCTGGGAATGGTCCTTCCGTGGAGACCTGCTGGGGCACGGGAGCCAAGCCACACCTTGCACCTCCACCATTTTCTGTAATCGCTCTAAGCTGGGAAAGAGAAACGTGCTTTGGAGAAGTGGTGAGTCACTGTGGATCTTCATCTGAACTTGGTCTTTTCTCACCGGGCCACCGCTCTCTTTCCTACCAGCAAACATAATACATGTTCATTGTAGAAAACTGTGCAAACACAGAAAGCACCAGGTATGTGGCACCCCAACTCAGAGAAACCACAGTGGACGTGTTTGTCCAGCCTTTCTTCTCTAACACAGGCACCATGTTTTCTAATCTGCATTTTCACTAATATGCAATGAGCTGATCACCTCATCCGTAGATATCCCTAAACATGCTTCTGTAGTAATTTTTTAATAGTTGTGGCATACTCCACTGTTCAATGTCACATTCACGACTTCTTTACCCAAGTCTTTGTTGTTGGCCGTCCAGGGGGCCCGCGAGGGGACCCCTGCAGATATGCTCCCACGCTGGTCTCCATTCTCATCTCTCACGATTCCCTCAAGGTGAGCTCCTGGAAGGACTGTGGCGTCACAGAGGACCTGTGTGTGTGTGCAGGTGTGTTTTTACTATGGAGGGGGCTTAGTTCCACCTGAAATGTTGCAGCAGGAGGGCTATGCCTCTGGGGATGGGCCCCGTTTCGGGGGCTTTAGCCCACTGTGGACACCCCTCTTCTCGCCTTAGCCAAGCAATCCCCAGGAGAGTCGGGCAGGAGGATCTGGTCTCTCCCCTCTGACAGGCAGTGGCCCCGGGCTGACAGTCTCTGACCCGGGGGAAGGCCCCACTCCCACTGGCCCCTGGAGGTCGCTGAATCCTTTTAGCCCCTTGTTTGTTGGTACTGTCAGGGTCACCTGGGTCATTTCCCAGGCACAGGGTGTGCAGGGCCTTCCAGTTTTCCCCAGAGCACCCCCCATCTTTGTGCTGGCATCCACTTGTGCCAGCAGTCCTTGGTGTGTCTTGTCCTCACTTTATGAAGTGGTATTGTAAGGAGCCCCCCTCCTGCAGCCTCCCACCACCAGACCCCCCCATCACGGCAGTATGGGGTGTCTTGCAGGGCCCTCTGAGGGCATCTGCTCTCAGCTCAGTCACCCTGGGGCCCCCACCAGGCTGTCAGTCCCCGGAGAGCCAGTGCCACGTCTTCAGCATCCTCGGTACTCAGCACCTGGCGTGGGGCTTGAGCCATATCATGTTGGGGGGCCAGTCCCGGATATGGACACAGCCTGGTTTAAGCGAGTGGCCGAGCACTGATACGTGGGGCAATGCCAGTGGGAAATCAACTCAGACCATCCTGCATCAAACCTGCAATTGCTTGGAAACAGGACAGTTTGAAATTTGTTCTTAATAAAGAGGAATTACAAGGCTGGAAACAAGATCTCAAGTTCCTGTAACTAAGAGCATTTTCCCAGTGTAACCCTGCCACTAATTAGCTATGTGACCTTGGGCAAGTCTTGTCCCTCTCTGGATCTCTGGCCTTTCTTCAGTGCTCTCGGTGAGCAGCCAGGGCCTCCCAGCTCCGAGGCTGGGTGTAGGTCTTCAGTGCTAATTACCAACTGTGTCCACTCTCTGAGCAGTAAAATGTCCATGTTTACCGCTTGCTCTTGGAAGGGGAGGTCTTGCTAGAACATTCTGCAAGGTTCAGTGCAGACACTCTGACTCCACTCATGCTGGCCCTGCCTCCCTTCCACTTGGCAAAGGGCTGTGCTAGCTCGGTTGTGTGCTCGGTTGAAGTGCACTCACTCACACTCCTTGTCTCACACCATGGGGACGGGCAGACAGACAGACGGAGGGGCATCTGGGCTTTGTCCCGTTTCCTGTGTTCTCATAAAAGCCCTTCCATCTTAGTGCTCTGCAGTGCAGGCCACAGCCGTGGATCTGCTGTGTGACTCGGTTTTCTCACAGTGACCATCCGCACACCTGTCTAGCTCAGCCCCTGGGAACAGCCAGGTGAGACGGTCCCGGTGGGGTAGTGGACCAGTCAGGAGACACACCTGGCCCAGAAGGCATCAGGGAACCCGTGGCCCACGCAGGGAGGGGTGCCACCAGGAGGCCCCCCTCGGTTGGGGCCCAGCCCCGACCATGTTTGCAACTGTGTAAATGAAAAGACAAAAATGAGGACACTGAGGTAAGTTATTCATGAAGCCACACGTTCAGCTGGAAGGAATGGCATTTATTCTGCAGTTGTCTTCCTATTTTGTTTTGGTTTAAAATTAGCCTTTTGAAAAGGGAAATCATAGTTAATTATTTTTCTAAAGGTCCCAAAACCCGGGTCCCCACTGCTGCAGCACCAGCCACTCTAACTGATGGGCCATCTCAGTGGGGGCACCTGTGCCATCCCTCAGCCTTCTGTGACAACATCCTAACTTCCCTGAGGGCCGGGCTGGGGACATTCCTGGGTGACAGTGGAGCCCGGAGGCCCCCCGGGGCTCTCACAGGAGCCCCAACCACCCAGGAAGGCTCCACCTTTCCAAGTCCTGGGGATGCCCATGTCATAGCCTGGCCCCCTCTGCTGCAGCAAAGGGTCACCCCGCTGATTGGTGTCCGCCCACCCAGTGATGAAGTCCATAAATACTCCTGCTGCTGCCGTGCCGGGGGGTCCAGAAGGCCCTGCCCGCACACAGCTGCCAGCCTAGCTGGGACGGTTATAACGGGGTGCCGCTGGGGCTGTGATGGTGAGGGGCAGTAACGACAATGCACTACGATAGTGATGCTGGGGGGCACAGCTCCCACGGGGCTATGGCTCACGGAGTCCCCAGGTCACCCATTCAGGCAGCTACCCCAGACCTGAGGAAGGCGGATGTCCCTGGTCACCACGGCTGCAGAGGACACCGCATCCAGGGACAGGCTAAGGCCTGCTTCCATCTCCATCACGCGGTGCAACTTCCTCCATGGTTCAGGGAGAAACTGAGGCGGGGCGAGGGCGCTGCCCGCCCACGGAAAGCTCTGCCGAGCCACAGGTAGGGAGGAGAAGGCCACACCTCCCCTCCCGACGGGGCCTGCCTGTCCTGGCAGCAGGGAGGAGAGGGGCTGGGAGAGGAGGGGTGGGAGGCTCCTGGCAGAAGAGGGGCACGGGGCGGAGTGCGGACTGGGAATGGGTTGTGGATGGGGGACCGGGTGCTTGGCAGCAAGGGTGGGAGTGGGGGCTCCTGGCAGCCGGGGTTGGGGAGGCTCCTGGCAGCAGGGGAGGCTGGGGTGGGGTTCGGGGGGGGCTGGCAGGGGACATGAGGGGCTCGGGGCGGGCGGCCCAGACGCGCTGCCAGGCTGATTAGCATGGGCGAGGGCCGCCGGCAGGGCTGGCACGTCCCCGGCGGGCCCAGCTGGCCGGGCCGAGACACAAAGCGCCTCAGACGGCGGCGGCGCTCGGCCATTCACGCGCGGGGGCGGCCGGGGCGCGGGCGCCCAGGAATTCCCGCCGCCCGGGCCGAAGAATAGCGCCTGGGCCAGGCGGGGCCGGGCCGCCCGCCCTCCTGACCTTGAACCTTTGTGACTGGAGCGCATGCAAATTGCGGCGGGCCCGCGCCAGGCCCCGAGGGCGCTGCGCCGCCCGGGTGTCCCGCGAACAAGGCGCCACTGTCCCCGCCGCGCCGCGCGCTGGGAGGGACGCGGCGCGAATGCGCAGGGCCGGTTCCTGACCATTTCCCAAATCGGACCTGCTCCTCCCGCCCGCCTCGTCTGGCTTGTTTTCAGTATTTTTTAAATACTTGAAATGATCAGTAACAAAATAGATGTCACCCCTAACTGCTTCAGCCAGGGGAGACTGGTGTGACCCTGGGGGACAGTCCCTGCCACCTTCTTCTCGGGGCACGTTGGCACTTGAGGGTGAATCTCCTTTTTCTACTGGGCATAAGCATCTCCCTTTGTCATCAACCCCCATCACCGATACCTCCTCCCACAGCTGCACAGGATGATTCTCCTGACACCTCCCCACCCCCGGGTGCCCCCACCCCAGGGAGAACGGGGTCTTACAAGCCCCGGAAGTGGCCATACAGAGAGAAAAGACATGGACCTCTCTGTGAGTTGCTAAATTAAGTCCAGGCAAGGTCATGCTTGGCCAAAGTGGGGGTGCTGGGGCGGCTGTCCTCGCCTGCTCGCCTACCGGCCCCTGTTATGTGACTGTAACTAGGCAGGAAACGGTACTTCAAAACTCACTGATGCCAGGTGGCAAGTCTGAAGTGTTTTTTACACACATATGCATGACCAGGAGATGTCAGCACCTTCTGCCCTTTGAACTGGACTCATTTGTGACAGGACCCCAGGTGTCAGCAGTCCACCCCCACCCCCCACCGTGGCTGCCTCTTGCTGGCCACTTGTCCTCCAGAGGCTCCGTCCCCATCTGACATGGGTCTTGTAGAGGCACCGGGTGGAAAGGTGGCTCCTCTGGGTCCCTGAGTCTGCCCAGGTGTGAGGGGGACTCCTGCACCTGTGCATGTGTGTGTATGTGGAGGGAGGGGATTGGGTGTGCATGGGGGTCCGTTGCCACCAAAGTGCTGGGGAGCTCAGCTCTACCACCCGAGAGGGCCCAGGACAGGAGCCAGGGGCAAGAAGTTTGGAGGAGGTGACCTTGGGCCAGACACGTTCCTCTCTGGGACTCAGTTTCCCTGTGTGTTAAATGAAGAGCTCTAAGGACACTTCCAGCTTTCACTGAGATAAACAAGCACAGAGGCTGGTGGGCTGAATGCAGGGAGTTGCAACGTGGCCACTGCCCAGGAGCTGGATGGTGCAGTCAAGGGGCCAGGCTGCCAGGACCCCTGGCTCAGCCTTGGGAGGTCAGGGAAGGCTTCCCAGAGGAGGTGACAGTGAAGGGCTGGCCAAAATCTGGCCAGAGGGGGAGTAGTTGTAAAATGGAGGTTCCACAGGGTGGGTGGAGATGACAGCAGACCTGCCCCCCGGGGCTCCTGGGGGCCAACAGCACATCTTCCAAGTCTGCTGAAACTCTGGCTGCTCCGGGAGCACTGCTGGGACATCAAAGAAGTAGCCAGGGGAAGGTTTTGGGTTCTCGAGACCTTTGTGCTCCTGACGAGGAAAATATGATTTCTGAAATGAAATCTGTACCTCGTGGTCCCTGCTCTGGTAAATGAACAAAGCCGTAAGGACAAACAGGGGCTTCGAGTAAGAGCTGGATGGGCCCCAGGCCCCACGCGAAGGGAGACCCAGGCCCCGGGGCCCAGGGCAGGCGAGAACCAGGCTCCCGCCTTCTGGGTCCCAGCCCTTTCCACTACTTCACCGGATTCCTTGGGAATTAGTAATGGAAAAGCTATCCCGGCTCAGGGAAGAAGCCAGTCACATTTTCCACGCAGGCTTCTTGGCGCACCTGGGGCGCAGGGTCCCTGTGGCTGCCTTTCCCAGGAGCCGGGGCCTGCCCCGGGGCCTCCGCCAGGACCCCTGAGCCGGGGCCCCCGTGAGCGGGCGGCCGGCCTGGCCCCCCTTGGCTGCCGCCGCCCCCCGACCAGGCCTCGGGGTGGGGCGGCCAGATCTCCACCCGGTCAGGCCCTGCTCAGGAGGGAAGCGCGGCCGCTCGGCTGCTCCCGACCCGGCAGCCCTGGGCTGGGCCCCAGACGGCCGCTCAAGCTCGCGGGGCCTCCGCCCCCTCCTTGGGGAGATCCCCTAACCGCGTGGGGACCCCTGCCGGGAGCGGCTCAGCCCAGTGCCTTGTCTTGCCCTGCCCCCTGGAAATGCTCGGGAGGGGTTGTGTCCACATCCTGCTTCCGCCCTCCCTCCTTCCCTCCCTCCCTTCCTTGCTCTCTCTTTCTCTCTCGTCCTCCCTTCCTCTCTATATTTGCCTCACTCTGTCCTCCCTCCCTCCTCTTTCTTTTCCTTCTTTCTTTTGTTGTCTTTCTCTTTGTCCTTCTCTTTCTCTCTTCCCCTCCCTCTTCCCCCTTCGCTCCTCTCTCTCCTTCACCCCCTCACCCTCTGCCTCTTCCTCCCTCCCTCTCTCCTTCCTCCTTCCTCTCTCTCCCTCCCCCTCTCCCTCTCTCCTTTTTCTCCCTCTCTCACTCCTCCTCCCTCCCTCCTTTCTTCCTTCCTTCCTGTGAACTTTATTAGTACCTATCCCTGTGCTGGTTGCTGGACCTAAAGAGTAAAACTGCGCAGGGATCAGCGGCGTCACTCTGGTCCCTACAGCGCAGCTCAACACAGCTGACACGGGCCGCTGGAACCAGAGCAGGGCTGCCTTCCCGTGGTGATGGAACTGGCCGGTGATGGAACTGGCCGGCGTCTGTGTGGTCCGGTACTGCAGCCACCAGCCCCACGTGGCTGCGAGCACTTGAAATGTGCCTAGAGTGTCCGAGGAACTGAATTTTTAATTTTAGTCCATTTTTATTAACTAAAATTTAAATTTAAATAGCCACACAAGGCTAGACGCTACCATATTGCATGACCCAGTTGCAGAGTCACTGTCCATCCCATCAGCCAGTATTATTTCCTTATAGCACTGATTATATTTAGTCATTCGGGAGCTTGTTTGGATAATCTGTCCCCCCCGTAATGGCCTGTGTCTTTGCCTGGTGTCCTTGGAGGCAGAGTCTGAGACGAAGGCTTGCCTAGAATGGGATCACAGGGGTCCAGAATAAGGCCGGAAGGGAAAACCAACACGAGAATGCTTTATTGAGTGGGCTGCTGCTGCAGGTGGCTGCTCCTCAGTCTTCTGGAACCTTCTGGAAGTCTTATGAAGTGCATCTTAGGACTGCTCCCCCAGGGGTGGAAGGAGGGCACCCTGATCCATCCTTTTTTTCTGCTCACTATTGGCCAAGGTGGCTCTATGGATGTTGACTTCCTGGCCCTCCTGGAGTGAGCGTGCAGAGGAGCTCCCCCTGCGTGTTCTAAGTCGCAGTTTCAGAGATGATGTAGGGCAGGAAGCTGGAGACAGCCAGCCTGAGCCCGAGGCGAGGGACCGGCTGGGTTCATCTGCCCAAGCTGCTCGAAGGTAGATAATAAAGAGAACAGACAACTTAGAAGGAGATGAAGGTCTGGGGTCTAAGTTGCTCTTGTTGCGTGTACATTTCTTATAAGGTGTGGGACAACTGGCAACTGTTCTAAGAAATGAAATGAATTAAATCCTTGTCTCTCCATTTGTACCAAAATAAACTGGAGATTGATTAAGAATTTTTGAGGTCAAAAAAATGAAACTATAAATAGGATGGGATATTTCTCATCATATGTCAAGGCAGGTGGAATACTCTGTCGAGCCCTAGAGGACATTTGGAGGTCTGCAGTACAAGGTAACAATTCGCTGGAGTTTGTGTGGCTACGGACAGATTTTCTTCCTGCAAGACCCGTGGGTTATGGGAAACATAAAGAAATTCATTGGATTTTAAGAGAACAAGGGAATTTAGATCGAATGTTCACAGTTTAAAAAGATCAAACATAATATTGTAATACAGAATCGTGAATGCCATGTCAAGGTTAGTTGAAAAGTTGGGAAAAGTATATTTTGGTCTCTTTGTTTTTTGAATACATGCAAATAACCAATAAATCACCTATGTTTCCTAACAAAACTCTGGCATTATAAGTCTAATATAGAATCAGTAGAGTGAACAAATAGTTCATAAATTATTTGATATTATAAGGAAGCTTATAAATCTCCTGAACTTTCCAAAGTATGTTTCATGGGACTTGAGTTCTGATGGTTATTATGGGTTCCAAAGTAAAATACCACTGAGAAGAGCTGGACTTAAAAGATTTAAAGAGGTTTCCACACTGGAAGACTTCTCAGAGTCCTTAATTTTTGTAGTGTCCTAATGTTTGTTGTGAATTTCCAAAAAGAGCATATGACACTTTTCTTGAAGTTTTGTCCAAAATGGTTCCAGTGTTATGCTAAATATTCACTAGAAAACGCTTACCTGGAGAGCTCTTATGAAAACCATCTTAATAAATAATTATAAAGAAATAGTTAAATCTGGTACGTACAGCTGATGAAATAATATATGGCAAATAAAAACTTTTTCTAGGAAGTTTTGAAAACTGGGGAAACAAATCATGATAATATGTTAAGTGAAAAAGTTTATGCAATTTGCCACTATAGCAGTAAATGCATTAAAAATTATGAAGGGATAAAAATAGGTAAATATTTCCATTATTTTGAGGTGGAGAAAAATCCTCCTACATAATGTTGTCCACAGCAGAGATGGTGAAGGAAATGATGGAGAATTTTGCTGTATAAAAATTAAAACATCCATGTATGTGTGTTGGAGGGGGAACCCATATAGGCAGAGGTGAAAGGCAAGGAAACAACAACTGGGAAACACATGTATAAGGCAAAACAGCTATAACTTAATTTACAAAGATCCCTTTCAAACCAAGAAAAACAAAATATTTGCAAAGTATGCAGAAAGGAAATTGGCAGAACAGAAAATTCAAACTGCCAGTTGTCTTAGTTTGGCAGGCTGCTATGACAAATTCCACATAAGGGGTTGGCTTAAACAATGGGAATTTATGGGCTCAAGGTTTTGAGGCTAAAAGTCCTAAGTCAAGATATTGGCTGGGCTTGCTTTCTCACCAGGGTCTGTAGCGCCTGGTAATGGCTGCTGGCAGTCCTTAGGGTTCCTTGGCTTGCATCTCGACCTCTCATCACTGGCAATGTCCTCTCCCTTCTCCGTGACTTCTGATTTCTCTTTCCAAGGCCCCTGGCAATCTGATTAAGGCCCACCTGCTTTGGTTGGCCAGATCTTAACTAAAAGTAACATCTCCCAAAGTTCCTATTTATAATGGGGTTGCACCCACAGGAATGCAGTGTAAGGTTAATAACGTGTTTGCTGGGGTGCATAATTCAACTTATGACACCAATATATATCTATGAAAAAGGTTCAACGTCAAGTGATGCAAATTAAGCTAAAATGCAACTTTCAGCTATGAATTGGGAAAACTTATAAAAAGAGAAAGTACTTACAAAGATTGTAAGTACTAGTGAGGGCTCAGGGAATGTATATTCTTTGTGTTGCCAGTTAGGCAGCACACTGGGAAATGCCTGGAGGAAGGCAGCATCCATTCATTCATTCAGCACATATTTTTTGAGGTCCTTCTCTTGTTTTACTTCCAGTACAGTGGGGCAGATGGATATTAAAGAAGAAAGAATACAACACTTTTGTAAGTACTAACGGGTGTAGAAAGTCCTTATAATGTGTTTAACAAGGGATCCTAACCTGGGCACTACACCTGGGGAGACTTCCCTAAGGGTTGATTCTTAAACCAAGTCTAGCATGACGACAAGGATTTGGTTAGGAGAAGGGTGAGGGAAGACCACTGGGGGAAGAGGAAATGACAGTGTGAAAGTTTTGATGAATTCGAAGACTGCCAAGCCCCATGCCTCCGCACACGTGTGACTCCTGGCAATCTCTGGCCCCTGCTGATCTTCCTTGGGCAGCTCCCACATCCACAGTTGCTGCTATGTATTATCTACAGCATCCAGTTTTCAACGAAAAATTATTAGACCATCAAAGAAATAGGAAAGTGTATTCCATACTTGCCGAAAAAAGAAAGTCAATAGATATAAACTCTGAATGGGCCCAGATTTTATATTTAACAGACATAGACTTCAAAGCAGCTATTGTAAATATGTACAAAGAATTAAGGAAAAATATATTCAAAGAATTAAATGAAAATATGGAAACAATGAGCAAACACATAGGGGATCTCCACAAACAAATGGAAATTATTTTTAAAATGGGATTTCTAGAGCTGAAAAGTACAATAACTGAAATGAAAGATTCACTAGTTGGTCTTCAGTTCTGAAGACAGCAGAAGAAAGGATCTGTAAACTTGAAGGTAAGTCGATAGAAATAATTCAACCCAAAGAAAAGAGAGAAATATGATTGGGGGGAAAAGAACAGGATGTCAGAGAGCTGTGAGACATATAATTGGAGTCCCAGAAGGAGAGGAGAGAAGGGAGCAGAAAAAAATTGAAGTTTTGAAATCAACTAATTATGAAAAGTAATAATTTAAATACATGTACTGTTTTTAATATAAAAAATGGACATTTTGAAAACTTCCTAATATCTATGGAAAATATTAACCTACAGATACAAAGAGCTCAACAAACTCCAAGTAGCGTAAACACAAGATAAACTGCTTTTAGGCAAGTCATAGTCAAACTACCGAAAGCCAAAGACAAAGGGGAATCTTGAAAGATTTAGAGAAAAAGATGACATGTTTCATAAAGGGGTGAAATGATACGATTATCAGCTGGCTTTTCCTCAAGAGACAAGAAAGACAAATCCAGAGATTGCCCCATGTATCTAATAAGAGTCCCAGGAGTAGATATTAGAGAGAAAGGAGTTAGTATTCTGTGACACACTAAACAGGAATTTCCTAGAATTGAAGGAACACGCAAGTCTTGAGATTAGAAAAGCTCAGTGAATGACAAGGAGGGTACATGAAAGAACAAAAACAAAAATCTCAATATCCCACACCAAGCTAAGTCATAAAGGAATTTCAGAACATCCAGGAGAGAGAGAAAAGCATTCTAAAAGCTACCAGCAAATAAAGGCAGGAGGCCGCTTCTAAAAGAACAATCATCAGATTGACACCAGACTCTCACATACTAAGTGGTGTTCCTGTTTACCAGCAATCACAAATTAGAAGGGGTAATGAAGCTTCAATATTCTAGTCACAGTAGTAACAAAACACACAAGGAAGCTGAGACTAAATCTCTCTTGAAGTATGCAAAAAAATTATGAGATTCATACGATACTTGACAAGCTTGTTCTGGAATTCAAATGGAAAAAATGGAAATGCCCAAGAGTAGCCAGGACTATTGTGAAACAAGAACAAGAAGGTGAGGCTTGCCCTTCTGGATTATAAGATTTTACAGTAATCAAAGCAGCAATTACAAATTACTGTGGGTAATTGTGCTGTAGCAATATCCCAAAGGAAAAGAATACAGAGCCTAGAATGGTCCCTGCATGGGTAGTGAGAGACTATCAGCCCCCCCTTACAACTTACCCCTTCATCTGGAGAAACCACATTGCCTTGAAAAGGACTAGGATTGTTAAAGAAATATTTGGATTTTTGACTTTCAAAACAGGCCCTTAAAATTTAAAATTGATGGCCAGAAGGAAGCAGAGGAATAGATGGGACTGACAGGTGAGAAGGAGAAGAAAACAACCTGCCCCTGCCCTGGGAAACCTTGAAAAGGGGGTGGGGGGCACATGGAAGGCAGGGAAGGGCGTGGCCTGAGCAGGGAATGGGGGGGCTTGAGTGGCAGCTTCAATGGCAGGGACCAGATGGAGAGGAAAGTTCTGGGAAAGTCAGGAATAAAGAGGGCATTTCCATGGCCTTGGGTTGGGAAGGATTTCTTAAACAAGATGCAATAAAACATACATCATTGATAAAAAGACTGAACAAAATTAAAACCTCTTCGTTATAAAGGACAGCAAAATGAAACAATAAGTGATAGACTTGGAAAAGATATTTTCGATGGATATTAAAGTGATAGGAGAAATTGTCCTAGTCTTGGAAATGGGTTAACTGGGTGCGTTTCGAGTGGAGCGCTGGGCGTTGTCTCCCAGAACCTGTGGGTGTGATCTGACTTTGTAGGGTTGTACTTTGATAGGCTATTCAGGAAGCTTTTTTGCAGCTGCCAGAGTACAAGTCCAGTTGCAGAAAACTTGGATAAGAGAAAGGCTTCTGCCCATAGCAATGCAAATGAACTTTCTCCAGTAGAGAGAGAGTTGAGGTCTGTCCTACAGAAAAAATAATTCCCGACATTATAGTTCATTGCCCTACAGGATTGTCTCAGTCCGCCGGCTGCTGTGACAGTACCGCATGGTGGTTTCGCTTAAGCGGCAGGGACTTACTGGCTCGTGGTTTGGAGGCTGGAAGTCCGACATCAAGTTGTTGGCAAGACTGAGCTTTCTCCCAGGAGTCCGAAGCCCCCCGGTGCTGATTGCCTCCATCCCCGGGTTCCCGGCTTGCCTCTCTGTCCCCCATCGCACGGCAATGTCCTCTCCTTGTGTCCACTTTTCCGGTCTCCACTGACTTCCAGCTTCTCCCTGGGGCCTTCTCCGACCGGCCACGTCCAAATGTCTTCTGCTTCTAAGGCCTCCCCGTAACCTGGGTGAAGGCTCATCCTGATTCATTCTTGAACTAAAAACAACACCGTCAAAGGGTCCTATTTACTCACAGGTCCACGCCAATAGGAACTGGATTAAGATTACACAGTTGCCCTCCATCAGGGTACGCAGTTCAGCCTACCACAGGGATATGAACCATTTCTGCACCTCTGAGCAAATGCATTTCCGCATTCCTGGTTGCCTGTACGTGTGTCTGTCCTTCCAATTCTCCTTTGAACTGTTTTAAACATCTTACTGGTTAATGAATTAACTATAATCTCAGACACATGTTCATTTTCTATTTGCATGAGAATCATATATTTTACCTCTTGAAAAGTTATTCTTTGGCCACAAGAATTTGAATTCTTAATATATCACATAAAAATACAAAAAGAACTCTATATAGAGAAAAAGAAAAATCCAGTTAAAAAATGAGCAACAGGTTTAAACAGAGAAGAAACCTCATTAGCAATCAGAGAAAGTAAAATTGAGACAACAATGCATCATTTTTCACTCATCTGAGACTGACCGATTTAAAAGTTGTTATTATCCAGTTATGGAAAGCATTTGGAGAAATTGTTATTTTTCTACTGTTGGTGGAAGCACAAAATACTGTCGGAGAGTAATTTGACAGAATCTTTTGCATTTTTAAATGCGCCTGCCTTTTGGTGTGGTAATTCCACTTCCGCGTACATGCCCTACGAAACCATTTACTTGGATGGATCGATGTACATGTTTGGGTGCTCAAGGAACATTGCTTGCCATAGAGAAAAACTGGAAACAGCCCAATAATGAGAATTAATAAGTCACGGTGAAAATAGCTGCCTATGTTCCTGAGTATCCGTATGACAAATGTTGGCTGTTTTTATGAGCCAGGTGTCTTCAAGGGAGATGACTTGCAAGTCCCACACGGTCACTGCCCCGAGCCCAAATTTGCTGGTGGCGTGTGGTGGTTTCGGGATTGTCACTAGTCGTGCCTGGAGCGAGACCTGCGGGGGACACACACAAATGCCCTGCCACCGCCCAGGGGAGCTGGGGAGACCCGCCGACAGAGAGGAAAGGCGGGGGACATGCAGCAGTTGCTTGCTCTGGCAACTCCGACATCCTGCCGGGCAGACCCTGGGGAGTGTCCCCTGCCCCCCGGGACTCAGACCCTCGCTCTGTTTCTGGTGGAGGGTCAGGGGGCAGGCGGAAGGCTGGTCCACTGTGCTCTGGGGTCCCTGCTCTGTCCTCCGGGAGTTCAGCCTTTTCCATTATGCTCTGTGGCCACCCCTGAAGTGGACGTGGGGAAGGGCACCGCCTGCACAGCTGTCTCAGCCCACTTCCTGTTTGATGCACATGGGGGGACAAGGGACAGTTAAAATTAAAAGACATGTATTTATTTTATTGAGGAGAAATTCATAGAACATAAAATTAACCATTTTAAAGTGTACAATTAGTGACATTTCGTATACTCATGATGTTTTGCAAACACCACCTCCATCTAGTTCCAAAACTTTTCCATCACCCCAAAAGGAAACCCTGTATCGATTAAGCCATCACTCTCTGTGCCCCCTTATCCCCAGCTCCTGGCAGCACTAATCTGCATTCTGTCTCTACAGAACAAATTGCAGCTTAAAGTATCAACAAATCCTACGTGTTTAGAATCCAGACGAGTTGCTTGGGTGTCCGCTCTCATGGGGTGGGCTTTGTATGCATTTTATTCCAGTTGGACCTATGTGCAAGGCTCTGTTGGAGACACGGTTCTCACATGTGCTCAGCTCTTTCCTCTCTTACCTCCAAACTTCCCCCTTTGCCTGGGGTGAGGCGGGGGCCTGGATTCTATCTGGGACAGTGAGTGAGAGACCACGCCCTTCGTCCGTCCTCACTGGGAGCCTGTATGATCCTTTGTCTTACTATGTGCATAAGTCCCTCCTGCCATCCTTCCCTCCCCTCCTTCTCTCCTTCTTCCCCTTCTGGTTGTAGAAAATTCTACCTTGTGACTCTACTATGCTTTATTTAAAAATTCCACTTTGACGGACATTTGCATTGCTTTCTGGCTGATAATCTGATATTCTGTGACTGGCAGCTGAAACCTAATGAATTCACCGGTCAAGGGTAGGAGAAGGGGAAAAAGAATAATAAGAAAATGTGTTAAAAAGACTAAACAAAATAATGACCAGAATGTGTTCAGATTTACATAAGTACAATAAATCACAATCAATCGACAGGCACGGATCCCGAGGTTGCACGTGCCTTGCTGTTTCTCCTTTGCGCTTCCGTGGGAAATACAGCATGAAGGAGAAATAAGGGCCGTGAGCACCCACCTGGCAAGGGGTGAGGGCACTGAAGTCCTGACGTCGGGAAGGGGCTGAAGTCAACTAGGAGAGAAGCTTTGTGGAGAGGACAGGCTGTGCCCAGGGTGGAGCTGCTGGCTGATGTGGACGGGTGGGGCAAGGGGCGGCCAGGGAAGGGGGTGCCCAGGCACCGAGGCTCAGGTGCTTCCAGAAGATGTGCCACTGAAGTGGGTTGAGAAGTGAGTTGGAGAACGGCACGTGCACGCTCTGGAGGACCAGCGTCAACGGCAGGCTCGTTAAGGGGGCCCTGAGCTGCCAGATGCTGGAGGGAAGGGGGTGACAGGAGAGGAAGCAGAGAGAAGTGGGGTGGGGGGAGCACATGGGAGGTGGGGGGCCGGGGTGGACACAGCAGGGGTTGAGGTGGGCAGGCCAGTGGCTGCCAGCACCGAGAGGGTGGGACAGCGGTGGCTGCTGAGACCCTGTCTGTTCAGTCTACCTTTGGGGCATCCCCTGCCCCACCTGGGATGACGATAATCTGATGGGCTGTGGCAGTACCGTGGGAAGGTTCTAGAAGGAAGCCTGAGTTACGGAAACATACAAGTTGCAACACATACAGCCCTGCAGTGCAGTGGTGAGGCAGGTCTCGGCTGGGCTGGGAGTTGGGGACACACCCCAGGCTGGTCCCCCGGCCGCAGCCCAATGGGTGGGGGGAGCTGCAGGGGCTGGTGGAGCGAGGGGGCTTTTCTCCAGGCCCCGCCGGGTCCTGACACCCCTTGGCCATGCCCTGAGCACTCTTTCCTGGGACTGTCCTGGAGTGCTTCTTGGTCCTGAGTGGAGGGTGGTTTCTTTCTCCCTTCAGAGTTCCAAAACATTTCATCTGCACTGGGCCCATGGCCTCTGACCTCGGGGCTCTGTCCTGATGGGGCCAAGGGACAGTGTCTAGGAGGGCGGGGCTGCCTTGACTGGGAAGAAAACTCATCTTCGAAGCAGTAAATCTTGCTCAAAATCACCCCAACTCCATGCATTCATTCGCTCGTTCATTGGTTCAGTGCTCGTTCATGGGGGGCCCGCGGTGCCCCGGGCTGGGGCAGTGACGGAGACAGGCCCGGCCCCTGCCCTGGAGGGCGCGGGTGATTCCTGCAGTGTGGGAAGGAGCTCCCCAGCCCCCAGCCCCCACCCCCCAGGCTTGGCTGAAACCTGAGCAGTGAATCAGGGAAGGGCAGGGAAGGCGGAGGTGGGTGGGAAAGGCCCAGCCGAGAGGTGCAGAGGCAGACCGGGTGGCAGGCAGAGGGGGCAGTGGGCAGGGGCAACAGGCAGGGAGGGCCTGGGTTAGGAGAGATTGCTCCGGCTGGGGCTGGGCAGCCGCTGGGGGCAAGTGCCAGAGGCAAAATGCCCCAAGAGGAGGCTGCTGAGCTCGGCCTGGTGGGGTCAGGACCCACAGGGGAGTGTAAGGGTGGAGGGACGTGGAAGGGGGGCCCCACCTTGACCAAAGCCCAGAGGTTGCAGAGTCTGGGGGCGGGGATGAGGAGTTCAGGGGCGGGGGGCCGAGGGCCATCCCGGGGCAGCTGGCTCAGGCATGAGGCCCTCCAGCCTGGCCCCCTTCAGTGGCCGATGCAGGCCCATTGTGCCGATGTCGTGCCCCTGCCCCCACCTGCCTCCTTCCCCTCCCTCAGTGTGTCCTATAGTACACAGCTTGCTCTGGGGTTCTGCTTCCCAGGAGCCCATGCTCTGGGCGAGACAAGCTCTCCGTCCCCTCCCCTTGGGAACCCCCAGGGCCCACTGCACCCAGAGAGCCTCCTGCCCCCACCCCATTCGCCCCAGAGTGGAGGGTTTGTTGTGTAGCTGTCTGCTTTTCCCCCTTCAATAGCAGCTTTATGAGACGTAATTCACATAACACAATTGACCCACTTAAAATGGGTAATTCAGTGGTTTTTAGAGTATCCACAGGTGGATGCAACCACACCTAATTTTAGAATATTCTCCTCTTATCAAAAAGAAACCCGTAGTGCCCTCTAGCTCTCAGCCCCTAGTCCTGCCCCTCGCCCTGCAACCACCTCTGCCTCTGTGGATTCCGGGTCCATCTGTGTGTTGCAGCCCATGTCAGAGCTTCTCCCCTTTGCCCAGCTGAGTAGCATTCCCCAGTGTGGACAGACGGCGTCGTTGGCCCACGCACCCACCATGGGGCTCGGAATCCCTCACCTGTGGCCACTGAGCACCGTACTGCCGTGCGCGTGTGTGGACGGGTTTCTGTTTCTCCCCGGGCAGATTCTGGGCGAGCCAAGCTCTCCTAACCCAGGCCCTCCCTGCCTGCCGCCTCTGCCCCCTGCCCCCTCTGCCCGCCAGCCTGTCTGCTCCTCTTGGCTGGGCTTTTCCCACCCACCTCCACCTTCCCTGCCCTTCCCTGATTTGTCACTCGGGTTTCAGCCAAGCCCGGGGTGGGGGCTGGGGAGCTGCTTCCCACACTGCAGGAATCGCCCGCGCCCTCCAGGGCAGGGGCCGGGCCTGTCTCTGTCACTGCAGGGTCAGGGGGATCTCCGAGTCTCGAGGGTGGGGACCCCTGTCTGATGCTGTGGTCCCAGAACCATTCCTGGCACGGAGAAGGGGTTCCCTAACATGGGTCCCCCAGAGCTGGGTGAGAGGCCGCCTGGGAGTGGGGTCGTGAGTCCCAGGCCCCGGGATGACGTCCTGCTGGCACGGGGCCGGGCAAGCCCATGACCTCCCTCCACGCCCTCGTCGTCACCATCTCCACCGGGGCCGGGCCTGCCCAGGAGGGGTCGTGGGGGGGCGCGGAGGCCCCCATGCTCGCTGGGTGAGAGGCCTGGCTCAGCACTGTCCTGCTTGGGGCGGTGGGAGCACAGGGCAGGTGTGGACCTTACAGGCACACAGTCCAGCTCCCGCAGGGCGGGGGCCGGACAAGGGGTGCAGGGAACACCAGCGCCCCGGGAGCTGCTCGAGGCACAGACGAGGCCGCTGCCATGGGATTTGTAGAGCCGAGAGCTGCTCTGTGGGCAGCACCTCTTGCTCTGAGTCCCCTTCCCCATCTCCTTCCTATAGGTGCAGCCACAGTCCGTCTGCCGATGCCTTCCAGGTCCTTCTGGCCTCGGTGCCCCTCCACGGGGCATTTCGCACGCTGCCTAGGGTCACGGCTATTGGGGAGGCATCAGGGTCACGCTCCTCCAGCTCCGAGCTCTGAGAGGCAGGACTGTGTGGCTGAGAGTGGGCAGCGGCCCCCCATGAGCTCCCAGCTTGCTCAGGTCTTCTAGAAGCTGACCCTGAGGCAGAGCTTATATGCGAGGTGACCCAGGAGGAGCGGGTGGGGGCTGAGGAAGTGTGGCCGGCAGAGGAGGCCACTGTGATGGGTTGAACCGTGTCCCCTAAAAAAGACACGTTCAGGTGTGAACCCCCATAAATATGACTTTATTTGGAAATGAGGTCTTTGACGATGTCGATTGTGAAGATGGGGCCAAATGCACTGTGGTGGGTGGCTGGTCCCATATGACAGCATCCTTATAAGAGGACATCTGGACACAGAGATGGACAGACACAGGGTACAGGCCGTGCAATGACGCAGGTGGAGGTGGAGGGTGTAGCGCTGCAGCTGCAAGCCCGGGATTGCCCAGGACAGCCGGCAGCTCCCAGAGCTGGAAGGGGCTGGGCAGGACCCCCTACGGGCTTCAGAGGGAGCCTGGCTCTGCCCACAGCTGGATTTCGGGCTTCTGACCCCCGACACGTGAGACGCTGGATCCCTGCCGCCTGCAGACACCGGCGGCTGGTACTTTGTGACCACAGCCCCAGGACACTGCGAAGCAGCCAGTGCAGGGCCAGTCGCCCAGCAAGACCCCACGGGGGACATCGAGGCACGGTCAGGTGGGGGCTGTCTCCAGGTGATGGACAGTGGCACTTGGAGTGAGCCCAGCTCGGAGCCAGAGACCGCATCTGTCCTCCATGGTGGCAAAAGTGCACTCCACACGTGGGCCAGGCTTTGGTCACTCCTGGGGTGCCCCTTGGAAGGGTGCGTGCCCACCAGGACATGACTCCCAGCTGCTGTGAGCTCTGTACTCAGGGAGGAGAGAGAACTCTCAGGCTGTTCAGCTGGCTTCAATCTCCCAACAGGCCAGACTTGGGGTGCCCGCCCCAGCCCCAGCCCTGGCTTGCTCTCTGGGGCCCGGGGGACAGGCTGTGGGGCTGGCAGCTCCGCCCGGCCTGGCCTGTCTAGACCGATGGGGGCCAGGGAAGCCCTGTTGGCTGCTGGGAGCCCCTCACAGCCCAGCCTTTGTCTGGGGCGGGCACAGACGCTGGTTGCTCAGTGCCCAGCTCGTCTTTCCCAGGCCGGGCCGGGCAGGCTGAGGCGCCGGAGCCATGGAAACAGCACAGGCCACCTGTCCTGCCCAATCCCTTCTTTCCCCCCAGTTGCTTTCCTGGCTCTGCCAACCCCCTGGGGCGCTGGCTCTGCCCCAGTGGCCGTGGGCAGAACAGGCCACGGCTGCCCTCGTCCTCACCCACCCTGGGACCTCAGCTGGGCCATGTTCAGAGAGAGCCAAGGGGTCCCCGGTGCTCTGGGGCCCTCCCTGTTCTCCAGGTGCAGCTCTGTGGACCCTGGCCAGGGAGGGGGGTCCTTCCTCTGCTGCCTCCCCCTTTCTCTCCTCCTCTAGACGTTCACAGTGGGGGCAGGAGGGGTTCAGGGAGGAGGCCGGCTCAGGGAAATACTTTTGGATCAGAGCTGCCCCAATATGCACTAGGCTATTTTGGTAGGTGGTGAGTTCCCTATCCCATGTGGCACGCAAGGGAGGACAGCTGGGGCTGCTATAAGGGAATTCTTGTGGTGAGTGTATGAAATTAAATGACTGGGTGAAAGAGTAAATGAAGAGTTCATTCACCTGTCCGTTCATTCATTCATCTCCCAAACACCGACGTGTCCGTCCCCACACGAGGCTGGGATCGGGCACTGAGCCCGGGTGGGTGAGCATGCAGTCATGGGCTCCACCTCCGTGGGACGAGAGGACGTGGGGGACACACACGTGAGTGAACAGCCCCAGTCTGATGGACCAGGAGCCCAGAAGGACCACAGGGTTTATGGTCAGCGTCCCATTCCATGGGTGGGGAAACTGAGGCGCGGGGGGAGGCAGACCTTCCATGAAGAACCTGGATAACTTCCCTGTGCTTTGGGGTCTACGATCGTCCAAGTTGCAAAGGTGTGTCGGTGCTCCAAGACAGGGAGATGCCCGTCCGGGTTTGGGGAATGATCTGGGAGAAGCTCCACAGATGGGGCCACGGGAAGCCAGGCAGCAGCTCTCCACTCAGCGGACATTCCCCGAGCACCGGTGACATGGTGGGCTGGGCTGGGGGATGCTGCGAGCACTTCCTGGGGCCTGACTCCCAGTGAGGGCGTCCTGCACCAAGGGGACATGTGGCTGGCTTTGCACACCCAGAAGTTTTCAGCTCCTCACCCCAAAACAGTGGTGTAACACAGCAGACACATGGTTATGCTGACAAATTCTCTGGGTCAGGGTTCGGAAAGGGCACAGTGAGGGGCCACTCTGTGAGGTCTGGGGTCTCGGCTGGCATGGCCTGGGCTGGGGGCCCACTTCCAAGATGGGCTCTACATTTGCACGTCTCATGCCTCAATGGCCGGAGGTGTCCACCAGTGTGACTCTGTGGGGCCACTCTGCGTGGCCTGGGCTCCCTGACAGCAGGGAGCTCTCAGGTGGTGGAACTTCTTACCTACACGGTGACTTAGGGCCCCGCGGTGGAAGCTGAATGGCCTTTTGTGAACTGGTCCTGGATGTCTCCCAGCAGCCCTTCTGCCGTGCTCTGGAGGTTGAAGGAGTTCCAAGCCTGCTGAGACGAGACCCAGGAATTTGAGACTGTATTTAAAACTGCCAAACTACTCTCTATTCCTAGCCTCAAATTTCCTCCTCTTTCAAAATCCTACCATCTGCCAAGGTTAGGCTTAAGGCTCATACCAGAAAACCTTCCAGCTCACTCCTACCTGGATGACATTTCCTACCCACTGTGAGACTTTGGTTATGGTCTCTCGCTAAATAATAATAAGGACAGCAACCAGCGGGATACCTCTCGCCATGGAGTCAGGTGTGAGTTCACACATGGATGTTCTTTGGTTCTCAGAGCCACCCAGTGAGCCTTTTCAGAGGAGGGGGCGTCTCACCTGGGGCTCTGAAGGATGAGTAGGAGTTCTCCTAGCAGACAGGGTTGGGGTAAAGGTTTGAAAAGTCTGGGCATATGCATAGCCAAGTGGGGCTGGAGGACACTTGCCCTGGGCAAGGGGTTTCCCAGGGGGCAAGTGCCCCGAGCAGCCCTGTGCTTTGGGAGGATGCCTCTGGTATCCTGTGTGAAGGTGGAAAGCTGGCCCAGGAGGAGCTGGTGCTGGTGTTTGCCCGTGGGCCCCTGTGCCTCCTACTCTTCTATGTGGCTTCATACATCCTGTCAACCACTTTCGGGGTGGGCATTGTTAGCTTGTTTTGCAGAGAAGATCACTGATGCTTAGAGAGCCTTCTGGAATCAAAGCTGGGTGGGAAGACTTGGACCAGGGTTTGGAGGCTCCTCTTGTCTTCCCCACGCCCTCATCCTGCAGGATCGACCCCAGGCCGGGTGGGAAGCTCCTCCTCTCTCCCCAGAGCCCCAGCTGCCCTGGTTTCCTGCCCCTCCCTGCTCTGACCACTTGGCCAGAAGGCCCCCTCAGGTGGGTGAGGGCAGCCGAGCCTCTGGTTTGTATCAGGGGACAGCAGGGGTGTGGTCATGTGCTCACTCTGTCCAGTGTCCCTCATGCCACTGGGAAGGGGAGGGGGCAGGACAGTCCAAAGGGAAGGGGTCTGGACCCTGGGGAAACTGAGGCCCGGAAGGGGGCAGGCCTGGCCTCCGCCAGTAGCTCCTGGGTACCCGGAGCACCTGGCTTCCCTCGGGTTCTGCCATTGGGTTCAGAATCTTGAGGTGAACCCTTTTTCTGCTACTCAGCTGGACGATCACAGGCGATGCCATGTGGCACCCGGGGTCCAGCCCTGCCGAGCCACACTGAGGTGCTGCCCCAAGCCAGCTGCCCCCACCGGCCGCTCGCAGGCACAGAGGCTGCCGGGAGGCCCTGGGGAAGCTGTGTGTGCCACCCCACTCCCACTCCTGGGGGCTCGGAGTTCTTTTCCGGAATGGCTTCCCGATGAGGTAATGCAGCGCGAGTGGGGAGGAGGCCACTGGGAAGCACAGCTGGCCAGGCCCCAGCTCAGCTGGAAAATGGCTGCCGGCGGCCTGCGTGTCCTGCCTGGTCAGACGCTGCCAAATGGGGCCCAGCGGGGCTGGCGGGGGCGCTGGATGCCTGAGAGCCTGGCAGCCTCTCTCTGGGCAGTGG
>PVKY010001307.1:0-33211 GCA_004027775.1 Bradypus variegatus
CCCTCTCCTGTGGCCCCACCCCTCTCCCTTTCTGCTCAGAGCCTGGTCGCTCATATCCTCCGGGTCCCCTTCCGCTGTGTCCCTGTGCTCACCCTCCTCCCTGCTCCCACAGCACCGCTCCAGGCGGAGTCGCCGTACTCGACTGGACTCGCCTGTTTTTGTCTTGCCCGCGAGACTGAGATCTATGACGGCTGGACCGGTGTCTTGTGCACCGCTGTGTTCTCTCTGCCTCGTCCCGGCCTTGACACAGAAGGACTCAAAGAGTGTTCTTCTGAATGAAAGAATGAAAATATGAAAATAACCCATGTAATGCAGAAAGGAAAGAGTTAAACAGTTACCTCTGGAAAGCTACAATTACCTGTCTATGACTAAGTATAAAAGGCGGCACTGAGCCCCGGGGCACGTGTGCGCCCCCCCCCCCCCCGCGCTGCCTGGCAGTCCTCCATCCCCGCTCTGTGCTCCCACTGGACTGTGCTTCTGGACAGGGCGGTGAGCGCGAGGTGGAGGACAGGGAGAATCAGGTGGCTCTGAGTCCCCAGCCCAGCCTATGTATTGTCCCCATCCCCTGGGGAAAGTCACCCTGCCCCTCTGACCATCCATTTCTTCATCTTTCCAGAGGAAATCATGTCATCCACCTTGGGATTCTGTTGTGAGGGTTCATGAAAACATAGATTCATGATGATGCTTTTCTCATATTTCTGGGGCCCAGGGAAGACCTGCCAGTTGGCTGAGTCCAGAGCTGGGGATGTGGTTGGAAGGAGATAGAGATGGTGCTAACAGCCGTGGTCTCAGGGTGGCCTTACCACTGGAGACTGTGCAGTGTGTGACTGAATCTCCTCTTGTGAGTGGCAGCCAGAGTGTGGGAACTTGCCCAAACACCACTCAGCCTCCTGGCTTCAGAGCCAACACTGGGGGTACGGAAGGCTGGTGGTCAGATCCATCACCTATAGTTGACTGCATGACAGCAGGCTTATGTCACCAAGTCTTGAAGGCAGACTGGCTGGTCCCTTGGTCTTCTTCAAAGGAAAGGACATTGATTGAGCACCTACTGTGGGCCAGATCCTCTCCTAAGAGCTTTACACCCATGATCATTTAATTCTCATAACTGCTCTGGAAGGAGGGGTGGGTCATCGTCTCCACCTCACAGGTTTAGAATCCAAGACTTAAGGAGCCAAAGACTTTGAAAATTCCAGTAAAAGCACAGTGAGAAGGGGGGGATGCCAAAATATTGCACATTTCAAGCACACAGTGGCTTATTCTTTAACTCTCACTTGACCACCATCTTTAACTCTTCCAGGACCATATGGCAGAAAAGAAATAGGGATGGCCTGGCAACCAGAACACCTGGGCTCACAATCCGGAGTCTAGCACTTACCGGATGAGCCAGGTTGTTCAAGCCATTTTAACCTCTTAGAGACTCAGTTTTCTCATCTGTAAAATGGGTACAATCCTGCTGATCTTCCAGGGGCGTTGAGATAAGGCAAGTGAAAGGGCTTTGCGAATAGGAAAGGCCCGAGTATTTTCTTTATTTAAACTGCCTAGATGGGCCTTAAGGGTTATTTCCTATCTACTCTGGCCCCTCTGCAGCCTCTTCTCTGCACAGCAGACAGAGACATTTTTTTTTTTCGGAACAGAAATCAGAGCATGTCACTTGCTCACCTAAAACATTTAAAGGGGTTCATGGATGCTCTCAGTGCCCTGGCTCTGCCCATCTCTCAGACCCCATCTCCTGCCCCCACCCTCTGCCTGTGCTCTCTCTCTTCAGCCCCCTGGTCACCTCTCAGCGCCTTCATCACATCAACAACTTCCCACCTAGGACCTTTGCACAGACTTCTCCCTCTACCTGGAACATTCCTTTCTAATACTCTTGACCTGGGCAACACCTGCTCTTCCTTCAGATTGCAACAGAAATTTCACTTTCTCAGAGACGCCCTTTTCTGTCTCCTCTACCTAAATTAGGTTCCCTGGTTTTTCTCTTTGTGATACTTCATATGTTTCTTTAACCCTGCACAATTCATCACTGCATTTTTACTTATGTACTTATTATTTTTTTGATGTCTCCCTCCCTGTCTTGGAACATGGGCTCCGGAAGGACAGCCATCTTGTCTGCTCTGCCCACCGTCACACCCCTGCCCCCTGCAGAAAGGGCACTTTCAGCTGAATTGAATGGAGGTGTTTCCTGCCATTTCTCTGGGGTGCCTGAACCTGCCTTTCCAATCCCATGCTAGAAAGCACCAAGGGGAAGGGATACCCCCAAAGCAATTGCTAACCAGTAGTTCTAGAGTTTCACATCTCTGATCTTATTTTAATCCTCACAACATTTAAGCTTTGATTTCTTCATTTGTAAAATGGGAGTAACCGGCCTGCCGGACAGGGTTGGAAGATTAAATGTAAGAAGGTATGGAAGTGTATGGTATAGTGAAGATATTTTTCAAACATTGTTCCTTCCCCATTTTGAGAACTTCCTTGATCCCTCTGTGGGCAATATTTTTCCCATTTTGCAGACAAGGATACCGTGGACCAAGAAGTGAAGCAGTTTGCCTGAGAACATGGAAGCAGAGCTAGGCACAAGATGAGGTTCTCTGAGATTCGTTTGTGACTGGGCTGCCTTCCCCATCTGCCAGGGTTCTGGAAGCAGCCCAAGACCCTCTCTGAAGAAACAGCCCTCCTGCCACTCGCGGGAGTCAGGGAGGCACAGGAGGGGCTCTGTCCGGCCCCGGTGGCCTTCTGGTTCCAGAGCCCACCTCTCTCTCTCACCTCTCCAGGTCCCCTCCGTGCAGCCTTCTGGAGCTGACTCGGTGGCCATTTCGGCAGAACTGGGCCCACATGATGAGGCCCTCCTCTCCCTGGGACCACTGGGACACTGCGTGGCAAATGACCTACATTCCCTGCAAGTGCTATTCGCCGCCTTGGTCCCCTCCCACCCGGCACACAACCCCACCCTGCATAGCACCCGGATCAATTCAAGGACATTGTAAAAATAAAATGTCACAACCTGGCCCTCGGGGAACCTCAGCTTTACAGTTTGTCCTCCTCCGGGGCCGACAGGATTCACAACCCAGTTTGAGGAAGAGAAGCAAATGAGCAAGAGGAGAAGAAGCAGGGAGGAGTATGGGGAGGGAAAGAGAGGGAGCAGATACTCAAGAATTGGGAGGAGAGGGGCAGGATGAGATGAAATGGATGAGGGAGAAAGACTCAGGGAAGAGGAGAAAGACCGAAAAAGGGGAGAGAAGAAAAATGAGCAAAAGAAACCCAGGGGGAGTTAACAGGTAGAGAGACTAAAATTCTAAAAACGACAAAGGAAAACTTTATAAGGAACACTAAACAGATGGAAACAGAGAAGAAAAGAGAGACCTGGAAGCAAATTGGTGAAAGGAAAGAATGGGGTTGAAGGGGACACAAGAAATGAAAAGCAAATGAAACAGACCACCCAGAAAATTGAATTGAGCTATTTGTTGAAAATAGAAACAGAGAAAGTGAAATAATATAAGAATATACCAAGTCTGAAGGTTGGAGAGCTAGGGAAGAAGGATTGGTTAGAAAGACAGAAAGCAACTCAGACAGGTCCTGGGGACATCTAGAGGGCCTTGAGCAATGACCGGACCAGCCTCTGGAAGCTGAGTGGTGTTCCAGTCCCAGAGCCGGCTCTTATGGGGTCTTCCCCAGACTTCACACCTGCCCTGCCCTGCCCTGGAGTCATCAGTCCAGGGAACGCTGCTGCAGGTCAGTCAAAAGAAAACTGCCCTCAGAGGCCCAGGTCAAACCTACTGATTCTAGCCCTCTCTCTTCAGTCCCACTCATGGAGGATCTTAGAGCCAAGCATTCTGTCTGGGTGTTTGTAATGTTTCCTGGGTCCGTTGTGGATTTTGTCTCCAAATATGCATTAAAAAACTCAGTACACTCAGAATTGCAGTCTTTCCTTCTTCCCTTCCTTCACTGATTCACTATTTGACAAGTATTTATTGAGTGCCTACTATGTGCCAGGACTCGTCAGCGAACAAGACAGACAAAATCCCTGGCCTTCTGGAAGGTAGAGTCCCTTCTTTCTTCCTTCCTCCCATTTTTGCTTCCTTCCATCTCTTTCACTCTTATTCTCTTGTCCACCCCAGGTGTATCAGTAATATATTGCTGTGTGACAAACTACCCCAAACTTAATGGGGGCAAAACAAGAACAAGCATTTATTATTATTATTTCTCATAGTTTGGGGGTTTGACTGGGCTCAGCTCTGTAGTTCTTACCTGGGGTATCTCAAGCAGTTGCAGTTAGACTGGGACTGGGGCTAGAATCATTTTTTTTTTAAATTCAGTTTTGTTGAGATTATTCACATACCATGCAATCATCCGTGGTGTACACTCCACTGTTCACAGTACCATCATATAGTTGTGCATTCATCACTGTAATCAATTTTTGAACATTTTCCTTACAACAAAAAATATAAAAATAAGAATAAAAAATAAAAGTAAAAAGAACACCCAAATCATTCCATCCCCCACATCCCACCCTGTTTTTCATTTACTTTTTGTCCCATTTTCTACTCATCCATCCATACATTGGATAAAGGGAGTGTGAGCCACAAGTTTCTCACAATCAGAGTCACACCATGTAAGCTACATAGTTATGCAGTCATCTTCAAGAATCAAGGCTACTGGGTTGCAGTTTGGCAGTTTCAGATATTTCCTTCTACCTATTCCAGTACACTAAAACCTAAAAAGGGATATCTATGTAGTACATAAGAATGCCCTCCCGAGTGACCTCTCGACTCAAGGCTGGAGTCATTTTGAAGGCTTCTCACTCATCTGGAGCTGACAGCTGAAACACCTACCCATGGCCTTTCCATGTGATCTGAACTTCCTCACAGCATGGTGACTGGGTTCTAAGAAGCTGTCTCACATTTTATGACCTGGCTTCAGAAGTCACATAGCATTGCTTCTGCTGTTCTCTAATGACCAAGGCAGTTGTGAAGGCCATCTGGGTTTTAGGGGAGGGGACACAGACTCTACCTCTTCTTGGGGGAGTGGCAAGGTCACATCACAAGAAGAGAATATGGGAGCATCTTTGGAAAATACAACCTGCCTCAGTTTTCCCTCTGGCTTTAATGATTCAATAGGATTAACATCCCTCCCTCCACATGCAAAATATATTCATTCCCTTCCCTCACAAGACCTCCTTTTAAGACATCATCTCCAAGTCCAAGATCTAGTCATCTAAATGAAGTGCAGGCTCCTTAGGTGGGGGTCCCTGGGGATGGCTCCTTGAGTTCTATTCCTCTCAGTAGGGAGATCTCAATAGGGAACTAAAGAAACAAGTTATCTGCCCTCCACACACCCAACACACAGTAGTGGGATGGACAGAGGATAGCATCACAGACACTCCCACACCAAAAGGCAGAACCAGGATGCACCCAGCAGTCACTGATCCATACCAATTCTGAAATCCTTCTGGGGACAGACTGCCAGTTCCTCGATCAGTCCCACTACCTGAGAATGATTCTCCATAGCACTGGGCTCCATCTGCTGAGCTCTTGGTTTTCCCCTCTGAGCCATCCTTGTGTTTTTATAAGAAATAAGCAGCATTTTTCTTAGTATGTAGAGATTTGATGGTAGAAAGTCCTCTCTTTTCATTTGGGCCCTCTATGTGCCTTCCATTCAAAGCCAAAACAATTCCTTTAAAAGTTTTGTGGATTTCTTATGCATCAATTTATAATTCATTCCATCAGACGAAAATCACACCCCCAAATCTCTTTGAGATAAGCCCTTTTTTTATTGGGGAGGGGGGTCAGTCCTGGTACAGCTGCTGTGAAACAATCCCTCTAAAATCCTTAGAAACTCTGTTGTTTAGTGGAAAGGATCTTTAAGATATGCAATTAAGAGCCTTAGAAGGCCCTTGCCTGTTGAAAGTATGTATGAGGCACCACCTCAGCTCTTTCTGAGGTCTTACCAAAAGGCTTTACAGTATGCCCTTGGATTCAACTTTAAATTACTTTCCTAGTCACAGCCCTGGATTGATCTTTGTCCAGAAGTCATTGCTTAATTTGAGAATTGTCATGAGGAGAGACTGGAATGAGAAAAGTTTTCAAACCCAGGAAGTCCTGGGTCCTTTATATTTAATAATTTGTTCTTTAGCTTCTCCCATTGCCAGAGCCAGGATGTGAGCTCAGGATTATCTGTCCTCAATGTCCAGTGTCTTGCTGATAGACCCTACTGGCTTCCTGCTCAGTGGAGCAAGCGGGGATCTCATGAAGTCCTGAAAGAAGGTTGGGATTTAGGCAGGTGGGAGATGGTAGTCTCTACATTGACGAAGGTAAAAAATGGAAGGAAATGCAAGTTATTTAGGGGATGGCAAGGCAGCCAAGGGTACACACAGGACATTTCTCTCTCTTTCTCTCCTGTCTTATTCATCATACAACCAGTTCTGTCCTATCCCGTGTGACCTATTTTTTACATCCCTGTTGCAGTGCAAGCCTTACTCTACCTTCCCTGCTACATTCCACTCTTCCAGGGGTTGGCTCACACGGACCCCATCTTCCCCAAGAAATCCTTCCTCTTCTTGCCCACCAGGAGAGTGCCTTCTTATCTGTCCAGGCCCAGGTTGACCATCAGCTGCTCTGCGAACCTTCCATGTTAGGGTAGGCTAACTGTTCTAAAAAAAGCCCCCAAACCCGGTGGCTTAACACAACAGTTGGTTTCCCGTTCAGAGCACAGTCAAAGGAAAGTTGACTGGGGTGAGGTAAGCGGGCTCTGCTCCACAGGGTTATAAGGGGTCTTGGGCTCCTTCTGTGGTTCCATCAGCATCTGGAACAGGGATTCACCAGTCATGATCCATTTTCATAAATAAAGTTTCACTGGAGCATGGCCACATCCATTCCCTTGCATACGGTCTCTGGCCGCTTTAGTGCTATGCTGGCAGAGGTGAGGAGTTGCAACAGGGACCCTACAGCCTGCAAAGATTAAAATATTTACTCTCTGGTCTCTACAGGAAAAGCTTGCTGAGCCCTGCTCTAGGGCCCTGAGGGCCTACAGAGAGAGAGTGTGGAGGGTCGTGTGGGGGGGTTCTCTGGGCCAAGCCTGGAAGTGGTGGCAGCGGAACTACAGGGAGGCTGGGAAGAGGGGCCCCCCTGGCTGCTCAGGAGGAGAGGGAAATGGGGTCTGCTGACCCACACCCTTGGTCTCCACACCTTTCCTACTTGCTTCCGCCTCTCTTTCTTCCCAGGTCTTCTTCTCTGCTGGGCTCCCAGCACTACTGTCCCCAAGGGACAGAAAGTTCCATGGGGCAGAGACTGTACCTGTTTTATCTCTGCTGCCCTGTTCTCCCAGTGCAGAACACTATTCCGAAAATAGTTGCTGAAGACAGGAACAAATCGGCCTTTCATGTGTGCGCCTGCATACTTTGAAAACACCTCCAATCTGGAATTCCCCTCATTTTCGTGCCTGTTTCTCCCACTGAGCCTCAGATGCCTCTCTTTATGCCACTGGTTTCTTTTCAGGCACCTGCAATGTAATAACACAGGCCCAGCCTGTGCCCTCAGGGGGCTTGTAGTCTGGTGGGAGACAAGGGCAGTAAGCAAAGAATCATGCTCAGGTATGCAGGTAAATGTGACACCAGTGGTGAAACGCTCTGACAGAAAGGGGCAGAACAAGTGCCCCGAGCATGGCTGATGGAGACGTCTGTGTTCATCCAGTGGCTCTGGGAGGGCTTCCCCGAAGAGGTGATGTTTGTTTGGTCTCCACGTGAAGCATAAGCAGATACTAACCGGGGAGTGGGAGAACAGGCTAAGAAGAGTGAGATGGGCTGACTGCCCAGCCTGGCAAAGGCCCAGGGTCGGAGGGAGCATCCCGTCAGCCACAGCAACAACGACAATGACAATAATAATAATGCAGCTCAGACTCGTTGAGTTCTTACTGTGTGTCGGATACTGCGTCACGCTCCTTGTTTCCGTGGATTATCACCTGCCCCTTCCCACCAACTCATTCCCTTTCTCCAACCCCCCAGACTGGGGTTCCAGCTCCCAGAGTCCTCAGCATTTACTATGCGGTTTTTACTTGCACCCCTGAGGAATGTCCTCTGGGGCAGCTGCTTCCCCGCAGGCCTGTCCTCAAACGCTCCCAGCCGCAGTGCCCTTCAGTGACCCGCCTTTCTACCCAGGTTGCTGCTTCTTGATGCAGGCGCTACTCCCTGTGTGCACTTTAGAAAATGCCTTTACCATTGGGAGCCTCAGTTTTCTCATCCGTGAAATGGCAAAATCACACCCACCTGGGAAGTCTGTTGTGAGGATGAGAAGAGATGAATGATGTAAGATGTCGTACACGGCAGAGGAGCTGGAAGGGGCTGTGCGCCTTCCCTCCTGCCACTGTGTGCTGGGGGCAAGCCACGTCAGCTCCCTGGGCCTCTGGGGGTGAGAGAAGTCACCCCGCCCCGCCACAGGGAGGGGCGGGCCACTGAGAGGAGGGAAGGCACCCGTGAGAGCTGTGCTCTCGGGTATCCCATGCCCGTGTCTTCCCATCCACATGGTGAGAGGTTTGGGCAGTCGCCTCCCTGCCCTACCCAGCTTGGACAGTCCGGGGTGCTTGGGGCTCTCCCCTGCCCCATGCGGCTCGTACTCCCATTGCCTCCCACCTCCGAGGGTCAGAGGTGGAGGCCACCGTCGGGCCTTTGCTCTGATTTTGCAGCCCGTGGGCGGACTGGTGCCAGATCAGTGCAGGCCGAGGTCCCAGGGCTGCCTGAGCCGTGTGGGGAGAGCTGGGTTCCCCCCACCTCAACTTGAGGCTCAGCCCCAGGAACTCCCCCATATCTTGGTGTCTGCTTCTCCCTTGGGAGTGGGAGACCTAGCACCTGGGGGGACATTAGGGGCCAGTGGGGACCCCAGGAGAGTGAGGGCAGAGGAGGAGGCTCTGCTGAAAGCTCTTGCTAAGGGATTGGGGCTGCTGCCAAGCGCTGCCCTCTGGAATTGCAGCCACATTGGCTGGGTCTGCACTGGGTGCTGGCACCCTCCCTGGGCATGCCTCACCCACACACCAGCCCAGAGAGGAGGAGTGATCAGCCCCTTTTACAGATGAGGGAACTGAGGTGCAGCCAGGCCTGCACCAGGTAACCCCCAAGTGTGTCTGGCTCCTTCCGCCATTCCGGAGACTGCCATTATCTTCCACTCAGTGGTCTCTTCTGACCTCCCACTTTCCAGGGGAGGTAAACTGAGGCCCAGGGGCATCCAGGTCATACCATGGGAATGGAGCTGGGGCTCACATTGAGTTTCCTTCCTCCCCTCCACCCCTGCTCTCCTTTCTGCCATGGATGTCTGTGGATGTTTTTCCTTATGTGGGCACCACTCCCATCCCGAGTCCCCACTTGGCTCTCTGTTCCTCCTACCGCACGGCCTCTGGGAATTGTCTATCACGTTCATGGTCCCAGCTGCCAGGTGCTGAGGTATCGAGGTGCAGGATGGGAAGGGTCGTGGGTGGGCACCAGCTGGAAACCCCTTCTCTGCCCTGCAAGGAGGCCCCGGGAGGAGGCGCTGGATGGGGTGAAAAGAGCACAAGTTTTCCAATTCCCGGGGCCATCCTCGAGTCACTGCTCCTCTCTGATGCTGGTCCCCTCTAAGTGTCTGAGTAATGGGATGAGTGAGGAAAACCACAGAGAGGAAACGGCTTCCCCTTAACCCCCACTCTACCTTAGACTCTGAAATCACAGCCCCTCCTCCCTACCCCAAACCCTTCAGTGGCTTCCCCTGCACGCCAAGCACCGTCCGGAAGCCTTTCATGCCTCTTCTCCCTAACCTGCGGTCCCCGCACCCCAATGCCAGGCAGCCTGGCCTGACGTCAGACTGACCTCTTCTCTGCCTCAGGGCCTTTGAACACACTGTTCCCTCCAGCCTATACACAGTTTCCCTGTTTCGCTGCCCAGCCCCTACCCCTCTACAGAGAGGCTTTTGTGGAACAGCCTCCTCCCCCATCTAAAATAGGTCTCCTCTGTAGTCTTGTTCAGGAGGCTGTGGTCTGTCCTTTAACAGCAGTTTTTACAATGCATGTTACCTATGTGTTCTTCAACTTGTTTATCATCTGTCTCTCCTGCTGGCCTGCATGTGCCATGAGCTGAACCCTGTCCTGTTCAACCCCGGAGACCCTGTGCCTAGAACAGGGCCTGACCCATGGCGGGTGCTTGAAAAACCAGGGCTGACCGCAACTTGGTGGTTCTATGCCTGGAGCTGCTCATGAAGGCCTTCTTGCCTGCCTGCTGCATGCGGGCAACCAAAGACAGACAGGCAAGGACCCCAGCTGAGCGTCAGCCCACCCTGTCATGACAGAGGCCTCCGATGCACAGGCCCTTCAGTGTGGGGCAGGGGCAGACTGGACCAAGTCTCCTGGCTCCCTCGGGTCTCTCTCCAGTCCTTGGTGGGGCCCTGGCAGGCGGCTCTTCCCAGGGGTCACCCACAGGGCACCCAGGCCTTCTGGCTCCATGGCCCCCCTGGTTGAAGGGTGAGAGACAGCAGACACAACTCCTCGGGATTACCAGGACAACAAAACAAAATAATAGCATGAACACTTATGGTACCAGCAGGGGGTGAGTGTTCTACAAGTATCATCAAACTAAGAATCCTCAGCACCCATCGGAGGTAGGTGACATTTGGGCCCAGAGAGATGAAGTGACTTGCCCAGGGTCACTCGGCGAGGCTGTGGCTGAGCCAGGATTTGAACCCAGAGGCTGTCTGACGCCAGAGCCTTGAACACAGCTCCACACTCTTCTTCCCCACCTTCTGCTTGTTGGACCAGGAAGGTGCTGAAGGAAAGCTGCTGGCAAGGACCCAACCTTCCTCAAGAGGTTCCTGAGATTCACAGACCTGGAGAGTGGCTGTGGGCATCCCTGGAAGGCTGCATTTTTGGATACAAAAGTCAGGAGCCTGCTGTGTCCTCAGGTTGCCACAGCCTGCGGGGCCGAAGTGGTCGATCGGGGAGGACACAGGTGTAAATGAGCCCTGCAGAGATCCTGGCACAACATGGGACTCGAGGGCCCCCTCCGTGCCCTACACTCAGCTCCTGAGCCCCCAACACCCAAGGAAAAGAGATGAAGCATTGGAATCAGTGACGAGACAAAGGTGGGGGACAAAAAGGGCTCTGAGAAGGCAACCATGGTCAGAGAAGGAGTCAGAGGTGGGGGGAACCCAGGTTTCGGTCCCAGCTCCTCCTGGCTGAGGGAGTTGATTCTCCTGCCTGAGGTTCAGTTTCCTCTTCTGGAGATGGGATGCAGGATACCTCTCTCAAACTGTGGCCGTACAAAATAAAATTGAGATAAGATGTGTGAATTGCCAATATATATTTTTTATAATGCAATACTTGTGTGTGAAGAAACTGTCTCTTGATCTTTGCTCAAAAACTTCCATTTACACCAGCAAGAATCTACCATGGCCTGGATCCCATGTGTTCTTAATTTACTACCATCCTACGAATGACGCAGCATCTAAGGAATTTCTGGACTCGGCACTGTGAACCCGCAGTCCTTGTGTTCGGTATTCGCTGTTCACTGTTGCAGTGGGTTTGTCAGTTGATAACTGGATCACTTTATCCCTGGGCTGGTTTTTCTTTGGGTACTGGTAGTTGATTTAGGGGTATTCTAGTGCCACCCTGGGGTGGACAGACAGAGACAGGCCAAGCATGACGGTGTCAACCTCCAGAATGACCTTCCAACATAGGTGGCAAGAGCTAGAACCAGCCTGCGTGCACTCTGTGGGGATGGCCGGGCCTCAAATGTACACGTGTTTTATTTATTCTTCCCAAACTGGAAATACATTTTAGTTTTTAAGCTATAGCCACACACGCACACACACAGAATCGGCAGCCCAAGGGGGTACCTACCATCTCTCCCTGCCCCAGAACAGAGGGTACCTTGGCTTTGGTGGCAGAGATCCTGGATCTGAGTCAAATTCTCTCACCCTCAGAACCAGGCCTCCCTGGATTGTGAGTGCAATAGTGGAGCTCTTTCTTGGAATTTTAGGAAAATAGATAAGCTTCAAGCCCAGCTGGGCTGCAGTGTCTTTTTTTTTCTTTTTAGCTGTCAGCCGTGGCAGGCTGCTCCTGATTTCTCTGGGGAGGCAGCTCCTAATTAGAATGGATCGAAGACTCTTTGCTCCAGCTTTGTCCTCTGTATCAACTGAATCACTGCTTTAAGACTTAATCTGGTGACTGTCCCTGGCGGGCTGGGGTCCCTGGTGCTCCGAGCCCCTCTCGGGCTTGGGCAGGCTGGTACCCTGGGGCACCCCCTCACTCTAGGCCCTTCTTCCTTCTTTTTCTTCCCATCTGCCTTCTCGCTCTTCAATTTCTTCTCATTCACAACCCAAGGCTGTCCAGAATACCACTCTTCCCGGTCCCTGCTGGTGGGAGTGTGAATTGGAACAATTTCTCTGGAGGGCAATTTGTCAAATGTTATTAAAAGCCTTAAAAAAGTACATAGGCTTCGACCTGGAAAATCCCCTTCTAGGAATTTGTCCTATAGAAATAATTGAGCACAAAAGGATATTGTCCTCTGTGATTTTTGTAAGGGTGACAGCTTGGAATCAGCTTGGATCATTAATAGGGGATCATTAAAACCAACCATGTAACAAATCATGTAACACACAAAAGAGCCTTTTGAGCTAATCAGAGAAATCTGAATGTGGACTGGGTATTAGCTGCTCCTAAGGCATTACTGCTACTTTTACTGTGTGATAATGACCTTGGGATGAGTTTAAAGACACAGGATCTGAGGGTTAGTATTTGATTTAAACTGTTATAACAATATGGGAAGGAGGAATAGACGAAGCAAATGGGGCAAAATCTCCAAAGTTCTGAATCTGCCAGACGAGATGGGTATATGAGTATGCATCGTGCTGTTCTATTTTTGTGTATGTTCTGAATTTTTCATGATTTAAAAAGAAACAAAAGAGTTGTGTAAATCTGCATTTTCTGACCTGGAATGATGTCTAACAAGATACTGTTAAATGAAATGAGAAAAAAAATCTAAATAGTACGTATGGTATTATCATACTTTTTGCTTTTAAAATACGTATGTATTTTTACGTGCAGAGGTAAAAGGACGGACACACACACGGAGAACGTGAACGGTGATTACCTCCAGGTGGGAGGATTTGAGAAAGTTCTACTTTCTTCTCTAAACTTTTCTGTAGTGTCTGACTTTTTTTTTTTTTGGTAATAGTTATATGATTTTTATACTCAGAAACAAGTGCAATAACTTTTTTCTAAAAATAAAATTTGGAAAAATAAAACTTGGAAATCACTTACTCTGCCTTGGGCATTTACTATAAGCCATGCCCTGTGAGAGGGGGTTTTACGTATCTTGTCTTATTTACTACCCCCACCCCCCAAACTGGTATGGTTGGTGCTGTTAGTCCCATGTGATAAACAACGGGAAAGTTGAGGATCAGAGAGGGTAAGTACCTTGCCTCAGGGCACACAGCTGCAATTCTACTCCTGCTCTTCTGACCTAAGCCACTGCTTTTCTATTAACCCTCAGCTGTTTCCAGGGACGTACAAGGAGTGTTAGGTGCAGTTCCTGCCCTCAGAGAACTGCCCCTCCCCTCTCTCCTGCTTTCTCGCCCTCACACTCAGCTCGGGAGTCACTTGCCTCCGCCCCTAGGGCCAGTTACATAATGACTTTGGTGAAAATGTACTTTTCCCCTCACATCCCAGGTGAAACTCTCAAACTGCCCATTCAATATTTTTTCCTAATGAGCCATCTCAGCCTTCTTGCCTTTTTAGGATGGAAACAAGCTCTCCGCTGCCGTGCTGTTGATATTTATCAGCTCTGTTTACTGGCAGAACAGAGGAGTGACCGGGTGACAGATCCATAAATATCATAAAATCCATAGGGAGCTGGCAAGCCGAGTTCTTAATCCTGGCTCTATTGCTAACAATTTGCAACCCAAAGAAGTCACTCTCTCTCTCTCTCTACTGTCTCTGAAGTAAATAAAGGATAACACATTAAAAAGAAAAACATCTATTGGTATGCTAAGTAAAAGGCAGGAGAAAGACAACTCTAAGTTGGGTTGAAAACACATTTCCCAGATTTTTGTCTTCTAAGGCTCAAGATGGACAAGCTGTGTCTGGTCCTGTCTACATCTCAGCCCCATCAGCTCTGGAGTTCTGCAATCGTCTCGTACCCAGTTCCCCCACACCCAGTCGCTGCCTCTCCCACCACATCACCAACTCTCCCAGGTATGACCTCTCCCAGGCAGAAATCCAGGTGAGTCACTTTTGTTAAAACCTGTTCACGGCTCCCCACTCCCTTCTGGAGAAAGCCCGACTCCTTTGGTCTGTGTACACAAGCTCGGTGCTCTGGCTTCGCCCTCTCGATCCACTCACCTGCTGCACCCCACCTCGCTGCCCCAAACCCTGTACTGCACACGCAGCTCCCCAAGAGGCGCCCCTGCTTCATGCCTCAGTGCCTTTGCACACGCTGTTCCCTGCATCTGGAATACCATCCCCATGCTAGCATCAGGTAACCCCCGGAAGGTCTCGGCAGCTCCCCCTACACACACCAGACTGGGAGCCCCTTGAGGGCCCAGCCTCTGTCACCCGATCCCCAACATGCACAGAGATGAATGAACACAGGACAGGGTTGCACAAACCAAAGGCTTCTCTCTCTGTCTCCAGGATGGACAAAAATCCTCAGACAGATCTGGGTTAATAAGGTTCTTAGTTTCCATCCTAGACTCAGCGAATCTATGCTTACTGTGGACTCAGTTTGGGCCAGCAAAGTTTTAGTTTTCAATATTCCATTTTTGAAAACATTTGTAGCACCCAAATGAATGTATCCTGCCCCCAAGTCTCACAGAAGACGGTCTAGCCAAAGCACCTTTCCCAGCCACAGAAACCAACAGGGCTACTCTCACGGCAAAAACAACCCCATGGTGGCCACCTGGACCAGAAGACACCCCCACCAAGCGGCTGTCCCCTCCACCGCCCACACCCAAATGGGGGCTCTTTCCCAGGGCTGAACTCCCACCTTCCCAGGCCAGGCCACTGTCCCAGCTCCTCCTACTGGTGATGCGGGATTCTCCCGTCTCTCCCCACGGAGTCCCCTGGAGGGAGCTAGCCGGACTCCAGGGATGTACATGGGTGCCACCCTGTGCCAGTAGCCCAGATAGCATCCAGCTGGGGGTGGGCTGCCACCGCCCCCTCTGGGCAGTGCCCTTCATCTCAGGAGGATGCCCTCGGGCAGGGCCGCCTTCGCCTGGCTCTGGGGGTGGTGGTGGTGCAGGAATGTGGGGTGCCCACTTACCAACACGGGGTTCCCGTTGACCCTCACTCCCTCCTCTCTTTTCCACTCCAGTGTTGTTTTTTAAACAGCAGAGGGGTGGGAGGGTGCTCAGTGGCAGCTGGGCCAGCTCTGCCACCTCCTATTCAGCCATGGGGAAAGTGTCTGGAAAAACTTTCTGTGATCTCTCTAGGAAGTGGGTTACTTTGCATCTTTGTCCACAGCTGTGAGCCCTAGTTACCAATTCTGGGGCGACCGGAGGTGTCCGCTTGTTGTCTGTTGCAGTTCTTCTGGAATGGACAACATGAGACCAGCAGCTTGGCCTTGTTTACTGCCATGTTCCCTGTGCCTAGAAAAATGCCTGGCACACTGCAGACCCTCGATAACTATTTTATGAAAGAGTGATGCAATGGTAAGAAGGCTGTGGCTGCCTCGAGTTGACACTGGACAGTGGCGGGAGCAGGAGGGAACAGGGGGCCTGGGACTGGCTCATGCCACCTGCCTGGTTGTCCCAACTGTTCTGCACTTACTTCTCGCAATGCTCTCGAGAGGCAGCCTCCCCCTCTCCCTTTGCAGATGACAAGACCTCCCTCTGCCAGCTCCTGCTCCTGTGCCAGCCTGCGAGGGCGGACTGCAGCGGCTCTGCGCTGGGCTCGGGCATCCATAATCCTGGCTCTGCCACCCCGTGAGGGAACTTGGCTACATTACGTAATCCTCTGCCTCCATCTCCTAATTTGTAGAAGTGGGATGGCAACAGATTCTACCTTGTGGGGATTTACTGAGCTGATACATGCAACGTGCTCAGCAGATGCACGGACATGGCGGGTCAGAAACAGCAACCAGAGTAACAGCCATTAGTGTCGCTGTCATCGGGACGAGCCCAGGTCTGTCTACTTCAAAGGGTCACTGAGAGAAGCTGAGATCCTTGAGGAGGTAGACAGTAGAGGAGGTTTTGGATGCCAGACTGGGGCTCACAGCCCTGAGGTAGGGGCAATGAGGAGTCTCTGTGGGCTTTAATCAGGGGAGTGGAATGATGAAAGTAATGTTTTAGGAAGATTAATCTGGCAGCAGGGGACAGGTTGGAAAATAGTCAAACAGTACAAAGAATGCTGCTGCCCAGCTCCCTAAGAGAGGAGAGTGGTTGCAAGGAAGTGGCCGCATTCTTGGCTGCCTGCACACTCAGGGTTCCCAGCAGCTGGGAGGGGCTGGGCCCTTCGCTAAGACACAGGTGCCGAGGGAGGATGGCAGAGGGCACTGTTCTGTCAGTGCCAGAAGCCTCGGCCAGGGAGCACTGGCATCTGGACAGCCAGGAACAGGCAGCAAAAATGCATCTGCCTGTTAGCAATAAGGAACAGGCAGGGACACCGGCCTCTGTCTCAGCCAGGTGGCAAGGTCCAAGCTGAGAACTGCAACCGCAGCAAACCAGTCCCTCAGTGAGCCCGGCCCACCCAGCCTTCCAGGGCGAGTAGGACCACCCTGCCCGAACAAGGTGACAACTGGCAGCACCAGCCCTGGAGGGCTCCCTGCCAGGAATAGCCCACCACAGAAGGGAGGGCCACCAGCGCCCCGGGCTTGGCTCTGGGGGCCGCTCTGGAACCAGCAGTGCCACAGCAGCCAAAGAGCAACATGGAGCCAGGGCTGCCCCAGCCAAGAACAGAAGGAGCTGCTGCTTCTACATTTTATCCTAATTTTATTTAAAGCTGTCATGATATATAGAAAGTGCAGAAGCAATTCCATCTTCTCATCTTCTAAGGAGATGACGCCTCTTGCCAGCTCCCCGGCAGTCCTGTACCACTGGAAGGCACACTTCACCCAACATCTTCACACCAAGGAATGGAAAACTTCCACCTTCTCCCGGTACAGCTGGTGGAACTGCCTGGCCAGACAGTAGAAAGGGGCCTCATAGTTTTCCATCTCCTTCTGCAGAGAGAAGGTGAAGCAGTTGGCTGTGCTGTTTCTGTCACCAGAGCCAGCCAGCACTCTCTGAAGGTGCTTCATCTTCACACTGTTGGGACAGCTAGTTTTATGCCGACTGTACCAGAAGGAAACTGAGGCAGGGAGTGATTAACGTTGCTTGCTAAAAGTCACACACCTTGTAGGGGGTGCTGGGATGGAATCTGGACACGTTTCTAGGGAGCCTGTGCTTTTACCCACTTGCGAGTGGGAGGGACGTTAAGATGAGTCTTTTCTCCGCTTAGTTTTGACCAAGGCCCCAAAGGCCAAAGCAAGATAACATTCATCAAGGCCCCCCACATTCCAGAGGGCAGGCCAGATGAGACTGGGTGTGCCCCACCTCGTGGGCACAAAGGCTGGGGGCTGCCCCAGCTCCCCCGCGAGGGGTGCCTTGCCCCTCCTTCGCCGCAGCTCAGCGGGAGGGTTCGGAGAGAAAGCCTGGGGTGGGGTGGGGGGTTGTACTAGACAGGTGCTGGACCCTCACCTGGGAAGAATCAGGTGAGGCTGGGGCTAGGAAAGGCTGCCCTGGCGGCCCCCACAGCCTCATCTGTCAAACTAAGAGGCTGCAGCAGCGCTGCCCTGGACCCGTGGCCTGGAGCTGTTTTAAGGAGATCCACACAGGGACGGCCTCTAGGAGGATGACAGGTCCCCTGAAAAGAGGCTTCTGGGCTGGGCCAAGGCTGCAGAAAGGCAGCTGCCAGCCTGAGAGGGAGCACCTGCAGTGGGGAAGCTGCAGGTGAGAGCCCTGATAGAGGGGTGGGGCACCAGAAGGGTCCAGAGTCCAGAGGGCACCCCTCTGCCCCCCCTCCCCCAGGGTACCAGCTGCCCGGCTTCTCACAGCAGCCTTGGAGGAGAGAAGATCTGACTTCAAATTAAGTTTGGAATTTTGACAATCACCCAGGGCTGGGCATCTTAATAACTGAAATAATGGAAGTTTTTGTGAGTCAAGGTGCCCAAAGGACTTTTTCTTATCTGAGAGAGATCAGAAAATTATTGAACTCATCCTAGATTTGATCTAAGGGGGGAAAGAACAGGGCCTACAGGACAGGTATGGACAGTGTGGCAAGAAAATGGCAAGTTCTTAACGCCGACTGTGCTCTCCTCTCTGTATATGCATTGCGTGTATTTTAAATTTTTTTTTTTTTTAAGAAATAGGTTGGCAGAAGAAAGAATTCACTACTTGAAGACAGCAGCTCAGACTGTGAATGCAAAAGAACCCATTTTGAAGCCATCTTTGGCAGCTGGCAAAAGTACAACTTCAAAAGACAGCAAAATACCCCCAAAGAAACTGAAGAATTTCCAAAATGTAGAACACTACAGAAAGTCACCAAGTGTCTGTCTCACAGGAGTCACCTGGGGCCCAGGGGTGAGCGGCCCAGCTGGATGGAGGCAGAGCCCAGCAGAGACTCCAGGCTCTCCAATTTGAAAAGCTGCCTTTCCCCTCTGCCAGCCAGGATGGCAAAATGTGAAATGGAGGACCTTTTCTGTGGAGAAGATGACCTGGACTTTCTAGCAAGGGAAATCCCAGGGTGAAGGAGAGGGGAAACAGATGTGATGCTAAAGTGGGCTGCCGTCTGAGTGGGCAGCTGGCACCCAGGATGGACGGCCAAGGGCCTGAAAGCTGTCATCTTCCAGTGGGACACAAGGGAAATAACTCAGTTCTATGTGCAAGGCACCTTTGGTTGCGCAGGTGACATGTCCTAAGCAATGCCCATGCCAGACAGTAAAACACTACATCAGTTGAAAACATACTTAAGTATTGAATGGAAAGAGAAGGAAGCTTACATAGCACATGCACAAGGATTTCCATAAAATCCTAAAGCTCCTGAAAGCAAGATCTTGGGAGAACACAACATAAAAAGTAAGGAATTCAGTGTGGGAAAGCCTCAATGTACATCATGGCGTGCTCCTGAAATAGTAAGTGCACACTGAACTGTTTTTCAAATGCATTAAGGAATCCTTCTGTTAAATGACTAATTATAGTCTCACTTATATAGTTTGGAAACCTATGGAGTAGGTTTGCTCAGAATGACGTATTCTGAGCAGGCTCAGACAAGCACTTCCTCTGGGCTACAATTCTGTCCCTGAGAATCCCAAAGAAGCCTCGGCGGGAGGCCAGAGCTCCTCACCCCCCAGGTGCCATCCTCAGAGAGGAAGGCCCAGGTTTTGAAACTGAATGGCCCTGAATCCCAGACCCAGTTCTACCTCTCATTAGTGCAAGCAGGGAAAGCTACCTAACCTCTCTGAGCCTGTCTGTCATTTGTGAAACAGGAACAGGAGCTGCCTTGTTGGACTGTTATGAAAATGAAATAGGTAACGTATGCGAACCCTAGTACACAATAGGCCCCCACCAAAAGTTAGCTCCCTTCCCTTCCTTCGCCTTCCCTTTTTGGAGGGATGCCATCCACATGGTTCTTTTTTGAACTGGTTGGTATTCAATATTGTCCAACTTCTTCCAGTAATGAACACTATTTTTTTTAATTTCTGTTTAACAAAATGTTAGTTTTTTGGCCTGAAAACTTCAAATATCGAGGGGTGTTAGAAAGTCAAAGGACCACGTAGATGCTTCTGCAGGCCACTGCACTCAGTAAGGAGAGAGGTGGAGACGGGCTTGGTGTCGAGACTTGGCTGTGTCTCAAGCTGCATTTGGTTATATTTCCTTTTTAATTACAGCTTTCTTAACCAAGCTGCCAGTGGCGCCTCTGTTAGCATCAACTCAGGGGAGACTAGTTAACTTGTGCAGTTAATACCGAGTGCTTCAGTGCAGCCTCCTCAAGCACAATTTATACCCACCTGTTCCAACAGAGGAGCAACACCTGAACAGTTTAAACACACAGCCCGCTGGCCCTTGTGACTGATGTGCTCCGGCTGGGTTTTTGTTTTGAGTTTCCACCAAGAGTCCTGGGGCATCTGAGATCATGGGGGCAGGTGGGCGATTTCACACATGTGAATGGAAGAAGAGGGAATACTGTTTGGTATGGGTGGCACAGCTTACTGCTTTGCTCAAAGGCATGCCGTGCTCTGTACAGTAAAGGCCCACTGATGTGAACTGTTAATTTGGCATTTGTGGTAACTGAAACAGAGGCATGGGTGACATTTGTTTTTGCACGATCTATGAATACAGGGACTTAGCAAGTAATAATAGTAGAAACAAGAGTCTAGGGGGACATTTAAACTTTCAAAAAGCTAACATTTATTGTTTGTTCTGCACCAGACTTGGTGCTAAGTGCTTTTGTAATCACCATCTTAAGTCTCATATTTATTACTCAATGAGGGATGTTTTTTATGATCCTCATTTTCCAGACAAGGAGCCTGAGGCACCAGTAGGTTCAACATCATGCCCAAGGTCACACAGCTAGTTCTGCTATTCATGGTTGAAGGTGAGTGCACCTGGTTTCCACCCCTCCACTTTCCTTAAGGAAGTGTACTGCTTTTAGTGGATTTAAAAAGTCACTCTCATATAAGCCATCAGCCAAGTTTCGTAGATGCAACAACAGAAGCCACCGTAGCCAATGTAAGGTTTGAGTGGAAAACAGCCTTCAGGATATCAAGTAGCTCACTAACTTTTGGAGGCCAAAGAATCAAGCCTGGAGGCTACAAAGCCAGTGAGGGCCGAATGAGCTCAGACTGCAGCAGCTCCAGCGGAAGGGCCCTGCAAGCCGCTCAGCCATCCTGGGAGGGCACGTCCGCCAGCCTCTGCCCTGTGCCTGAGGGGATGTTTCTTGGCCATTCCTGCAGGGGTGAATTTTTACTCCCTTTCATGGTGAAATCTCACCCTGACTGCAGGGAGGCTGCACTTCAAACACAGGAAGGGGTCCGACAGCACTGAATAGCCAAAAACGTGATATGTGTGTACTGAAGATACCAACAACTGATCTCCCTGATTTTCCCACTTAATGACGTCCCCTGCCAACTCTACTGGAGAGTGTGTTGTGGTCTGGAGACCCTGTCAGGGACAAAGGGCACCTGGAGGGATATGGAGCCATGGATCCTAGTCCTGGCTCAACCCTTTACTAGTGACATGAACTTGGGCAGCTCATGCTTCCTCCTTAACATGGAAATGGGAATCGTGCCAGCTCCTGGCTCACAGGATTGACATGAGGGACTAATGACACTGTGAACCATAGTTCATGTGCAAGGGTTCCTCCCACTGAACACAACGCCCTTGTATTTCTTACTACGGCGCACCACGGCGATACGGCGGTTCGGTTCCAGGTCACTGCAATAAAGCGAATATCACAATAGACTGAGTCACACTACCTTTTTGGTTTCCCAGTGCCTGTAAAAGTTGTTTACACTAAACTGTCATTGATTAAATGTGCAATAGCATTATGTCTAAAAACTGTACAAACCTTAATTAAAATGTGGCAGAGACACAAAGTGAGCACATGCCATTGGAAAAATGGCACTCACAGAACTGCACAACGCAGGGTTGCCACAAACCTTCAATTTGTAAAAAATGCGGTATCTGCGAAGCGTGATAAAGCAAAGGGCAACAAAGCAAGGTATGCCCGTACTTGAGTGACAGCTTTTCCCCAGGCTGGCTGAACAATCTGCTTTATTGTAATGCATGAGGGACCCGTTATATTGAGAAAACATCCTGGGCTGAGGATGTGAACGTCAGTTCCAAATGGAAGTCTGCATATGGTGGAGGAAAAACCCGATGCATGTGAGGTCGTGTGAAAAACCGCTTCCCAGCAGAGGCCCACTCCAGAGTTGGCTACGGAGCAGGTGGAGGTACTTACCACGGATGTTTCAAAACATTCCAGGCCTTGGCCCAGTGCCCACGTCTGGGCCTGGGCTGACTCCACCGCTCGCCTGCCGGCCAGGTCTGCTTTATTTCCCACTAAAACACCTACTCAAAATAAACAACCAAAAGCATTGCATTTAACTGTGGCCATCTGGGAGCACAGCTGGAGAGAGAAAGGAGCAAGCACACTATTTTCTGAGGGGCGAAAGGCATCCTGGGAGAGTGGTGACTGGTGCGAGGTGGTGAGACCAACAGGGGACCGGGAGGGACTCAGACGATGGGAGGGCTCTGCTTTTAACGCACAGCTTTTGCTCAGTCTGTTTTCTAGAGCTCCCACGTCTTGTCCCTCCAAGGCTGCAAGCTGATATGAGCATTTGCGATCATTCCTAACCCACGGAGCAAACTTCACAAATGGTCATTAATACTAATCTAAGGCCTAGGCTGAGAGGTCACTGTGGTCTGTTCCCAGCTGCATCAGCTGCGGCTAAGTTTTTTAGCCTGTCTATAAGAGGAGTATTTGTTGATCTCATCTAGCGATGGACAATAAACTGATTTAAAGCATTCGGCAGTGATAACAAGACTTGAGCGTATATACACGAGAAAATGGGTAATTCTCTCCTGGGGCGAGCTTTCCGGGAGCAGCTCATCTCTACAGCACCTTCCCCCCGACTACCCTGAGTCTCCCCGCAACCCTCAAAGTGGGTGTCATTATCCCTGCTGCACAGATGTGGAGAGTTGTGGGAACTAAGGCTGATGTGGCGGCCAAAAGGCAGAGCCAGTGTACAATCCAGGCCATTGTACTCAGAGCCGGGAGGCCCCTTTCCTGCACCCGCAGCTACCTCCCAATGACGCCTCACCCTTGAGGGGCAGAGGGGCTGTTGGGAACACAGGCTATCCACAGTCCCTACCGGGGAGGGAGAGGCCTGGGGCCAGTGCACGCGCCTTCTCCAGCCACTTGCTGCAGTTGTTGAAGGACTGCTCATTGGTCACATCGTAGACAAGACACAAGACGTCGGGACTCTCCCACTGCATGAGAAGGACAGGATGAGCACGTGACAGTAACAGTGAAAGCGACTTCTAGGTGGGAAAAAAATCTGGCCTCCCAGGGGAAGGGATATGTGGGTGGAGGGAAATGAAAAAACTATCAAGGGGCCGGGAGAGCCCGAGGGTGGGAGCTCACAGCTGTGCCAGTCTCCCTGCTGGGTGCTTTCTCTACATGGCTCTGAAACCTCACAGCTTTGCAGGTGCCACCTAAATATCCCGACTTTGGAGCTGAAGAAACTGAATTCAGAGAGGATAACTAACTTGCTCCGGTCAAGCTTTGGAAAACAAAACAAAACAAAAAAAAACAGAGGCAGGAGTAGGATCTAGGCTTTTCTCTACCCAGAAATACTTTCTCTGTCACTGGCTTCATCAGTTCATCTTCCCCTCATCTTCACTGAGGGTCTACTACCACACCAGGTGCTCTGCTTTTGTTCTGCAGGCCTGAAAAGAGTTATCTTTCTTTCCTTTGTCACTGGAAGCTTATTTGCTTGCATCATGTTAATGAAGGCTGGTTTTCAATATGCAAAGAGCCCTCATGCCTCTCCTGCAGCCCTAACCCAAATCAGACTGACAATCGGACAGGGCTCCTTTTGCCAACTAGGAGCCAGGGCTCCACTTTCAAGGCTGCTTGGAGTCCGAGATGTCCTGCTGCCTCCCCCGGGATGTAGGACGGCCCTGCTGTGGCTGTGGACACGCACCCTGGGGGCACGTGACCCTCAGCCACACTTTGGTCTCTGGGCACCGCCACCCTGCAGTTAGGTTATTTCAGGGGCATCAGGAACCTCCTAGGAAGTGGGGAGAATCCTTTTCTCTCCAGTTATCCTGGCAAGGCCAGGCCAGGGTTGGTGCTGAAGGTTCAGTCCCCATCCCCCAAGTCTACGCTGACTGAACTGATGAACCCTTACACCCTCACTCCACAGACCACCTCTCCAACTCTTGCTAGAACCACTCTGACCTTCCATGTGCAAGAAGGAGACGCCTCAGTGAGGTTTTAATGCAAGAAGCTCTCCTTCCTCCAGTCCTTAGTGAGGGGACCCAGGAATGGCTGGGCCCAAGCCAGAGCAGGGAGCCTGGAGCGAGGGCTGGCCAGAGGCAGCGTGTGCCCTCTCCTGCCTGATGCACCTGCCCCCTTCCGTGCCGTGCACTTTGTTAGCACTTTGCAAACATCCTGAATCAGTCTTAAGTCCCACCCTGCTGAAATTTCCATCATCAGAGCCTTTTCTCGTAATTAGACAACAAAAAAGGGGCAGAAAACAGTTTCTATAATATGTGACTGTTCTTGGAAAGGCTGGGGAGAGCTTGGGAGAACTCAGACCTTCTAATTAGCTTGTTGGCCCAGATTAGCAAACCGCACCTTGGAAGGTACAGCAAGCTGGATCGCGAGAGGACGCCTGGGAGGGTGGGCGAGTGGGTGGACGAGGGCACAAGGAGCCCAGGGCAGCAGCTCAGGGCAATCCCAGAGCAAGCCCCCGGGGAATACCCCATCCCAAGGCAGGGGCCAAGAAGGTGAGCTCATTCTGGAGCCTCTAGGGCACCTCCTAAGGGGAAGGAAAGATTCAGCACCGAGCTAGGGAGTGAGGAGGTGCACTGAAAGAGCCCCACCTGGAAGGGGTGCCCAAAAGAAGGGCAGCCCAGAGTGGGAGGGGCTGCAAGGCCTGAGCCACACAGCATTTGGCACCTGACCATTCCACAGCGGGGTGTCAGGGGGCACCATGTGCTGTAGCCACTCCTCCTTGCAAGTGACCAAAGTCCCAAGTCTAGGAGAAATGCCCCTTAAAGAATTTTGTCATGGTAATTTCTCTTGACTGCTATAGTGCAGTGACATTTCTGCGTGAGTGCTATAAGGGGCAAATGTTTTGGTGGGAGGTGGAGGTGGTGGTTAGGAAAGAGACCGCATGCTACTTACCAATTTATCCAGCATTTCAGAAAACAGCTCCTTGCCAGCAGAGTCAAAAATGAAGAATTCCTAGAGTAAGAAAATCTACATGTGGGAAAACCATTGGTTGCAAGTCATCAATATTACACTCAGCTCACTGCAGACGTGTTTGAGCGGTGAGGTGCACAGACACCCTGCACACCCATGCATACATGTCTTCAGAACACTAGCTTTTCCCCAAGGCGGGAGAAAGACGATGGGAAAAGTAAAGAACTTAAGAGTCTCAGAGAGGCAGGACAATAGTTTCCCACATAAACTAGCACTTTCGGGGCCGTGCTGCAGCTCTCCCAACCCCGAGTGCAAAAATACCAGGCACAAGCTGACTTCCCAGCTGGCAGAACAGAATGCTAAACAGGCGACAGGTGCCCTGGTTTCCAAAAGGTCATTTTGCACTTTGTTAACCAAATTGATTTTCAAATCTTAGAACAATTCCTTCTAAAGGAGGTCACTCAGGAGGCCTGGGGAAGGCATTTAAAGTAGGACAGGCTATTGTCATTCTGGGAGGGCCATGGTGACTTGGGCAGAGGGTGTGGGATGACCCTTCCTGCCCTGTACGACCTGCTGCTGGCCTACGGGGGAGCCGCTCCCCAGTGCCGCTGCTCTATGAACTCTCCCCTAAGTTCACCCTTAAGTTCCCTCCCTGCCCTGGATGCCCCCTGGCCAGTTGCCGGTCCCTGGCACACACTGTCTGGATCTGCTTTGCACAGTGGTCCTGCAAAACGGGTTCTTAGTGTTTTAAGTAAATTTCTTTTATTATTATTACAAACCTCATTAAGGATCTGGTGAAAGCTATAAACCCTCTCTCCAAGATAGTACACACAAACACAACGTCTTGCAATTCAGTTTTGAGAGTTCATGGATTCCCATTGAGGGACCCGGCTAAGAATGTGGGCACTAGCCAACCAATTCCTTGAGGGCAAGGCCACATCTTGGTCTCTCTGATCTCCTCCCAAACACTCAGCCCCTCCCTAGAATGCTGCCCAACATTTCATGGCTCTGTTTCCAAGTGCTCTGCCACAGCTAGGCCAAGGCCTGGCATGGCGTCTCTCACAGGAGGATGACGAGGCCATGGAGACCCTAGGGCCCAGCCCAGCAGCACCAAGTTCCCCTGGTCTAAGGGTGCCACTTACCACGCTGTCACCTGTGTCGGGAACCAGCACTGTCTTCACCACCAAATCCACTCCGGTTGTCTGCAGAGGAAAACCAAGAACGTGACTATTGGGGTCCCCATGGGACACATTACAGGAAGATGTGATGGGCACCCCAACTCCCTGGAAGGACATTCCAGCCTCATGTTCGTGTGTGGAACCACTTTCTCTGGGAAGTGGCTGGGGCTGCAGGTGTCACCTCCCTCTACCGCCATGCCCATGAGAGCATGGCTGCATGGTGAGGCCAAGGTGTACATCAGCAGCCTGCTCTGCAGATAGACCCCACGCAGCGGCCAGTTGGAAACAGCCTCCACTTGGGCCTTCAAGCAGCCTCCCAGCCTCCACCAGCCCCCCAGGAAACCTGGGCCAGTCACCCCCTTGGCCACCTGGTCCCTGCCCCTTAAGCACTGGCCAGGTCTACTGCCACCCCCTCTCACCAGGGTGTAGCTCTTCTGGAAATGGGTGCCATCGCTGCGGAAGATCTGTGCCAGGGCAGTCTTGCCTACCGTTGGGTCTCCTGTTGGGTCAAGGCAGAAGAAAAACCTCACTGCAGTCCTCACCTGTCTGGGGAATCTCCCGTGCCAGAACACACATCTTGAAACCAATAACTTCAATGAGTTTTCATTGAAAATGTACTTGACTCCCGGGAATTTGCTCTGAAGGTGATGTGTCTATGAGACCAATCTTCAAAACTCACAATGGCCAGAGTCATGTTTCTTCAAGGCTAATCCTTTTATCCAAAAGAATTGACCCAGAAGGGAACCAGAGCTTAAGGCAGGCTTCACAGCGATGGAAACAGAACTGACACTCTCACACTGCAACACACCCTATGGGGAAAACCTGTCACTTTCACACTGGAATCGACTTTGAAGTCTTGAAGGTAAAGAGGTGCAACCGACCAGGCACAGACAGCTGTACAGGTGTAGACTCACCTGACTAATGGAATCAATCTGAGTTTAGAGCTTCCAGCTGAATGCTTTGGGGGATGGGGTACGAGTAGTAGGTGGGTTGGGAGGCTTTCCAGTGGAAGGAAGAAGTCAGATGCTACACTCAGATCCTCAAATCCAGGTGACATTCTCCACCTCTACCTCAATGTGTCCCTTTGCAGCCATGGCAGATTCATCTTCCTCAGGGCCTCTCCACAAATCCTATCTGCAGAAGCAACAGTTTCCTGTGCCCTGCTTGTCTTACCCCTCCTAGGTTTATCTTCTGGGCTTTCCTTCCTTAGCTGATAGCCCTAGAAACTGATACTCCCAAACTAAAGGTTTATGTCACTGTTTTTGGTCTGCGATCTAGACTTTTCTCGAGAGTCAGAGCAATTTAATCAGGAGGTCTTCCTGTGCCTCTCAAGGGGGCCTGGGAGCTCTCCCCTTTGCTCTCCTGACTTTCCACCAGTGCCTCCACTTGGCCTCCTTTTGTGCCCGTTGTTTTCATCTGCTGTTTCTTTTCCACCTTGAGAGCCTTCTGTTGACTCCCACTCCATCACCCAGCCCCAGAGAGAACACCTGTTTTCCGCTTTCTCGCCCACCTTATGCTTGGCTGAGTCATCACTGCACCCTGCATTCTCAGCTCGGCACCATTCGTGCAATCTCCTCACCTTGCTCCCCACTTACCATTGGCTTCAATACTCTCTTTACTGGACTTCTCCAAAGTCTGCCACTTGGCTTGCTTTTCATTTTTTATTGCCCCCCTCCCATAATGTTCTCTATAATTATTTTTCTATCGTCATTTGACTCTTAGTGACATTTCATTTTATGTCAACTCCTCCAGGTGTGAGTGAGCCATTTCTCTTTGCCACTGCTTCTCTGAAGGGAACCAACCTTCACTGAGCCCCTTGAGTGACCCTGATCTCATGGTCTCATTCATTTTTTCCCCATCCTCCCCATCCCCTGAGGGGGCACATTACCCTCATCTGACAGATGAAGAGATGGAGCCTTGGAGAAGCTGGGGAACCTGCACAGGATTCCAACATGGCACCCTCGCCACTGTGCCCCAGCCCCCACCTAGAGATCATGGACTACTTGTGACCCGTTTTCAACACCACCCCTGAAACCTCACTGCTGCAGCCTTCAGTGACTCCTGGGGATGGCCATAGCCTTGACTGCCACCAGGCTGCCCTGCATTTTGCAGCAAAGCTCATCACTTTCCTCTCTTGTGCTCCAGCTGCATTCATCCGCCCAGCTCTAACTTTGCTTCTGAATCCAGTTGGAAACTGAATCTTTCCATTTGTGAAATTCTCCATGGATTTGTACTGGTTAATTTCATAAGTCTTTTTTTATTCCAACTGTCAGTCAGAGTCACTGACACTTATGGAAAATCTCCTGTGTCGGCGATGAGGAGGGATCCGAGCACAGGGAGGCAAAATAACTGATAAACACATTTGCAGAGCAACGCGATGACAAGTGCAAATTCAAATAGCACCAGCTGAGAACCACAGCGTCTAAGGGAGCATCGAGGAAAGAGATGAGCCAGCGGTTTGATCAGTGCGGCAGACTTCCCTCGGGGCTGGAGCTGAGGCTCCATGGACAGCAGGGAGGGGACCCGCTTGACAGAAAAAGGTGATGTCTGCAAAGAAGTGAGGCAGGAAGGCCACGTGACCTCCTCCTTGCCAAGTCCAGGGGTGTTTCTCATCCTCCCTGATGCCTCTGAAAGATGTGAGTCAGCCCTGACGTGGCCCTCCTCCTGGCGCCCGGGTTCTCCAGCTGCCTCCTCGCCTGCACCATTTTGCTCCACTGTCCCATGTGCTCTTGTGGCCTGTCACTTCTCAGCCATGCTCTCTCCCCAAAGCTTTGTCTCCCCAAAGCCAACCACCTGTGGCTGTGTCCATGGGAATGGTGCACCTTCTTCACCCACATATGGTTTGTCTACTGCCAGGCCCGTGTCACGCCCGACCCCAAGCAGGACTGCCTCCCAATCTCACCTCTCTGTTCCTGACGCCACTCGCTATTCTCCCTGTCCCCAGACTCCAAACCATTCACCTCTGACTGCTCCTTCCTCTTTCTCCCCATATCTGCCAGCCTCCTGTCCATTCCTGGCATCCTTCGCTGGACCTAGGCACACCTTCCGTCACCACTGCTGACGTTGCCCGAGTTATCTCATGCCCCGTCCCTCCCTGAGCCCTGAGCCCACCCTTCCATGTTTTGAGATGCTGGGGCTGGGACTCTGCAAACCCCGGTCCTCCTTCGCGGGGGCTTCCTGTGAGGCTCGGCCGATGGGGACGAGGGGACAATGGGAAGGCTGGCAGGGAGGAGGGACTTACTCCTTCCTGTTGGCTTGCTGCTTCTCTTGGTGTCATCCCAACCACGGCCCTTCACCCTGGTGGCAGCAGTTTGTTCCTGTCTTTAGCTTCTGTTTTAGTTTTGGGGTTTGTCTTGATTGTTATTTTGCATGCCCCAGACTAGCCTCCTCACTCCGAGAGGTACCAGTCCCAGGTGGGCCCCCTTCTCAAGATCTGGGTCCCAGCTCCAGGGGCCCCCTCTGGGTGTCCAGGTTCTGGTAAGACCACCCGCTTCCCTCTGTGCACACAGCCCTCCTTCCCACAGTTACTATTTATGCTGCCTTAGTGGCACCTCTTGTCTTTCCATCCTCCAGTCCTGGTTTAATCCATGCCCAACGTTAAATTCTCTCTCTGGAAATCCCTTGCGTGGTTTCTGCATTTTGCCTGGACCCTGACTCATGTAGTCCTTGGTCCAGGAGTGATTTCAAAAACACAGACCCTCATGCATGGCCTGGAGCTGGTTTGGTCGTGTTCTGCTCCAAACATGGTGCTGAGCTCCTTGCCAGTGGGAAGCGGGTCCTGGCGGTTCATGGCACGTGGTGGCAGGGGCCTGGTGGCTGAACTCCTGAGGGACCAGCAGCAGCAGGGCTGCACCCCTCTTCTGAGGTCTGGATCACAGCTCTGTGGGGTAATTTGGGCTTCTGACCACCCAGCCTCCCTCCACCCACCACTTCTGTGCTAGCTCACTGTGTTCTTCCTGCTCCTTCAGTTCTCTAACACCAGTTGAACGGATCTTGCATAATCAGCTTTCTCTGTTGAAATGCCTCATGCATTGTCTGTTTTCTTGACTGGCCTTCCCCCCTTTCCCTTTTGCTCTCTGCTCTAACCCACCCAGAGCACACCGTCACCAGGTGGGTCTTCTCTCCCATCATGCTCCCCCACAAAATGCAGTGATGATTCCAGTCACTGCCCACCCCTCACAAACTTTCCAGCTCTCACCAAGTTTCCCTCATACAAAATCTGGGCTCTACACTCTTATTCTCTCAGTCCCTGAAAATTCCTCCAGGCCACTTGCTTCCAAGTCCCCCCAACCCAAGTCCAAATCTTGCCCATTCTCTGCCAGGCACAAATAGTGTCAGACAGTGTCTTTCCTGCACAGCCCCTGAGATAATGTCTGCCTCCTTCGCCTTCACCTGCGAGGCTAACAGGGGTCACTGCAGGTGACAGAAGATCGGGTGTCAGAGCACCTGGACAGGGATGCACCGTTACGACCCTCACAGACACCAAGGGGCCACACAGCACAGTGTTTAGAGGAATGGACTCCGTAGCCAGGCTCTAGCTCTACCACTTACTAGCCGTTTGGTCATAGTTACTTAATCTCCCTGTGCCTCAGATGTCACATCTATAGAGCAGAGAAAATAAAAGCACCTATCTCACAGAGCAGTTATGAGAATTTAATAAGTTAATATGTACAGTACCTGGCCTATAATGAGTGCTATTAAGTGTTTAAGTAAATAAGATAAAGAAATATGTCATCGTTAGCTTTTCTCTTTGGGGAACCACAAGCAGCAGCTGTGTCGTGAGGCACTTCCCTGGTATCTACCACACGGAGGGCATCCGGTTTGCCTTTACCGCGTTAACTTATTGTGAACATCTTAGCATTTCGTGACAGCAGAGCTGAATCATCCTTGTATTCTCATTGCACCCTGTGTGCTGACTCATACGTACTAGGTGCTCAATGAATATCTGCTGCATGAATAAACACCTGAATTGAACATCAGGTTCCTTGCTGTCTATATATGTGAGAGAAAAAGACAAATTGACTCAGTTTAAACAGTGGGCTTGCAAACAGTGAACAGGAAAGTAAAATCCGTGAGGAGGGGTACGTAGTGGGGGTGGTGCGGAGAGTAAGAATTTGGACTTAGGAGACAAGATGGCAGGGACTGAACCACTGGTCTTCTGGTTCCTGGAAACTTCCCAAGAGGGGATGTCCCTGAGACCCTGAAAGGATGCTGTAGACTGAGGGCCAGGCTGGAGTTTAGGAATCATCTGCTTGGGCAGTGGCTGAAATGAGGTGAGACAAGTGCCTGAGGGAGTGGACCTCAAGACGGGCCAAGGATCTAGGACCCAGGCTTGAGGATGGTACAGCACGGGGCTAAGAACAAGGTCCTGGAAATCAGAGTGCTGCGCTAACCAGCTGTGTGGCCTGGGGTGAGTGCCCTAACCTCTTTTGGCCTCATCGTCTCATCTGTAAAATGAGGCTAATGAAAGGACAGATCCCCGGGGTTCTTGAGGGATGGTATGTTTTGAGGGTTTAGCACTGAGCAGGCACATAAGAGGTATTCAGTAAGTTAGTCCCACGATGGAGAGTTAAATTAAAATAATAATAATAATAATAAAAACAAGAGAAACAACAGAGAAGCCCATTTAAAAAAAAAATCTAACTTGAGAAAATAAAAACCTTCCCAGCTTATCTCTGAGGACCAGGAACACAAAAGTGCTTTAACCAAGATGATAGTCAAGAACAGCCAGAATCATTTTCGTTACACAATACTGCCTCCTCTGGCACTTAGGGGACATGACTTCCTCTCTTAAGAATCATTACTTTCTTCTGCTCCAATACGATTTGAGCTATTGTTGTCAGTCATCTTTCTGTGTGACCCTTTTATTTCAAATTAGAAAAGTCATTAAAAATATTATTATCTATTTTCAATCTGGAAGCGAGGATGATGCAAATGAGGAATCACTTTTTTTCTCTGTTGAGTCTCCTGCTGCTTCTTTCCTGAGCTGTCAGGAAAACCTGGCAAGGTCACAGGTTTCAACAGTTGCCTAAGCTAAGAGTTCTGGAGTTGGGCAGATCTGGGGATTGAAATCTTGCCTCTGACCTTCACTAGCAGGTGACCTTGAGCAAGAGACTTCACCTCTCAGCACCTTAGTAACATCCAAACACTGGCAGCATGTACCCCAGTGTATACGGTGAAAAGAGCAAATGAGACACATGTACCTGGCATGCAGCAAGAACTCAGGAAAATATGTATTTGTTTTGTGGTCAGAGGTCTATAGTCAAGGCAGTTGTTTTCTAGGTGTGCAGATGGATACAAGGGGAGCCCAATAGATGGGAATGGCAAGTATTTATTCATTTTACAAATATTTATTGAGCACCTAGTGTGTTCCAGGCATTGTTCTGGGTGCTTGGGATCACTAATCAACAAAACAGACAAAGATTTCTGCCCTTGGGGGATTCAACGTTTATGTACTCCAGAGAGTGGAGCAGCACATTTTCGGGTCTTTAGGAAAACACACATGGATCTTTCCCAAACTCTGGTCAATTCTCCATTCCTCTCTCCTATCCCTGTTACCAGAAGGGGCGGGTACCAGGGAAAATGCCCTAAGTAAAGACTGCCAAACTCGTTGTTGAACTTTGGGGTCCAACAATTGATTTAGCTGAAGCACACTTAGGGATGGTTGAGTCTGATTGTTTAATGAGTCGGCTCCTCCTGATTCGGCTCATGCGGGTGAGGGCTGGTCTCCAAGTATGACGGGGAGCAGGGGGCATGAGCTGGACAATGTGCCCTGGGAGATAATTCTTCCACACCCAAAGGAATTGACTACCAGAAACTGCATGAACTCGGAAAGCAGGCAGGCAATTTACGTGATCAAAAAAAGCTCTCGATAAATCTGAAGCATCTGGGCTCCGGAGACCACCGTATCCACCACAAGTTTTCAAACTCACCTGCCAGGATGCATTTGGCTGCCAGCTTCACCATGGTAACCAACCACCACACGGACCAGAGAGGGAAGAGCGGCGGCTGCAGGCGATGGTAGAGCGGGCTCGGGGGCTCTGGGTCTGCCTGGGAAGGGGGACGGGGTACAGCTCGCTCTCAAGGGGCCTGCGACCGCGGTGGGGAAGGGGACAGATGGGGCG
>PVKY010001308.1:0-33217 GCA_004027775.1 Bradypus variegatus
CCTGCACAGGTGAGTTTGTTTTACTTTTCAGGCTAGTGGTGAGTGTGGAGGGTGGGAGAGGAGGGGAAGGGGGGATCTGTCACTGCGGTTTGAACATTAACCATTTCCTCAGCTCCATGGCAGCCTGGCTGGGGTCCCCTTGCCCTGAGGCTGACACCCCCCTGCCCCCGCAGCTCCTGGGGCCACCCTAGAGAGAAGCCCCACTGATGGAGAGTGGTGGAGGGGGGCACCGCCTTCCTTAGGACCCTGCACAAGCCACTTCCCTTCTCTGAGCCCCTGTTTCCTCATCTGCAGATTGGGGCGAGAACCCCAGCCCTGCCCATAGGCAGATTGAGGCCAGCTCAGGACATGGGCAGAGAGCCCCTCGACATCTGTAAAGTCACCGGAGCCTCTGAGCCAAGCCCCCTGCCCGGAACCCATCGGAGGCCTGGCCGGCAGGGAGATGGGGGCGGGAGGAAAGGCCGACTCTCCGCTGCTCTCCGGGCATTTCCACCCCGATTTCCAGGTGAGGGCAGCACAGCCCCAAGGGGCAGTCACCCCCCGCCTCTGGGCACAGGCTCCAACTTGAGAAGGCCCAGATTTGCTGACCCACCATGTCCCCTCTGCAGAGGCTCCAGGCTCACCCCACAGTGTAGGGGAGGATGCCAGGGACCGCTGTCTTGTGCCCTGGCGCCTCCGCTGAGGACTTGTCCAGCGGCTGTGGCCTAACAGCTGACCTGCTGCTGTGGGCTGGACTGTCCCAAGCTCGTCTTCACCCCTGGTGGGTCCGTGGTCACCTGAGCCGGGTCAGTGGAGAGGGAGGACCCACCAGCCCTGACACCGAAGTCACCAGCAGACTCGGAAAACCCTCCTCCTCTGCCTCCCACCCCAGTTTTAGTTTCCATTTATTCATTCATTCTGTCACTTAAGAACATTTGAGGAGCCCTGTGTGATGGGCCCATTTTCACCCCTTCTAATCCTCTCGATAGCTTTGTGGGGTGTTGGGGTTATTATCCCCATGTGCATATGGGGAAACTGAGGCTCGGAGGATGCAGTGTCCTCACCAAGGCCATGTGGCCGACACGGGGTGGGGAGCAGACCCAGAGGCTCTGGCTCCAGGGCCTGAGTGCCTCTTCCTGGGCCTGCACCCCTCCCATCAGCCCCGAGACCCCCAGCTCCCCCTACCCAATTTCCAGACCCTCGTGCACACTCGGCTGCCATACCCCTGGCCTCCCCCGCCACCTGCCCACTGCTGGGGGTTGCAAAAGCAGGATTCCCAAAGCTTCCAGCCTGGAGCTCCATTAAGCACATTGTTAGGGGATAAGATTGGAAAAAGAGGAAGGGTTTCACAGGCTGGAAGGGACGCCACGAGCTGGCCACGGTTCAGCCCTCCCCTCTGCCAGGCACCGGACAGCGCACAGTAGGCCCGGGAGACGGGCTTGTCAAGGCGAATGTCCTGGCGGACATTAAAAACTGGCCAAACCGGTTGCAGAGACGAGCTTGCCAATCCCTGGCTTCTGTTTCTTCTTTTTGTGTTTTTTTTTCCACAAGAAGCTGCTCTCTCCTGCCTCTCAACATCCCGGCTGGGCGGCCGGGCCCAGCTCCAGCTGCAGAGGTGTCGCTCAGACACAGGCTTGCTCCCCTCTGCCAGTGCCTCCCTCTGTGGGGGACCCCGCCTCGACTCCCCATCTCGAGCACCCCACCCCCATGAGAAACAGTCACCCAGGCCCCTGCTCCTCCAGGGAAGGGCGGTTTCTAGAGACCCCCACCCTGCTCTGAGCACGGGGACGTGGTGATATTGGCCAAGCCATCCCTGCTCTCTCCGGCAAGGGCCTTGGTTTCCTTCTCTGTACAGCAGAGCCAGGAGGACCCAGCTCTTCCCAGAATCCGAGGGGATGGGCTCTGTGGCCCCCAGCCGGGCCGGCCACGCACTGGCCTCCCAAGGGGCGGTGGGCTAAGGAGGATGCCTGGCACGGAGGGCTCTCCTCAACCCAGGGCCCCCTGGGTCACCCCAGCTGTGCTCAGTGGCCTCAGGGACCCCACCTGTCAAAGGAGGGCACCCCGACAAGTCCTACCCCACCTGATCCACACGGGCACCCCTGCACCCCTTCCCGGGCTGCTATGTCCTGTCCCTCCATCTGTAAACGGAGTCGGCAGGAGTTTTCTTCCAGCCCCTCCAGCTCCCAAGCTGCAGTCTGGGAACCTCCCCCCAGGCCTTGGGACCCCACTCAGTGTCCTGGGAAAGACAGGGTGCCGGCTGGTGAGAAAGCTGGGGTTGCAGCCCAGGGCTCAGGACCCCGCAGCGTCGCCTTCTGAGGGCCTGTCCCTCCCAGGTGCCTCGGTACAGATAGCGGCCAGCAGGGGGGCAGCACAGACCCCCGCCCTGGGCCCCCAGCCACCCCTGGCCCCAGCACAGATCCCGCCTGCTGCAGCCCCTGCTCACCTTCCCAGGACAACTCCAGGGCCCCTCCCTGCCTCGGCGTCCCCTTCCCACCGCCTATTTCTGTGGACACTGAAAACCACCACATGCAGAATTCTGGGTCCTTCTCCTGTCTTTGAGCAGAGTCTTAGCCCCACGCTCTCCGTCTGTCGCTGGTATTTTAATGCATGTATTTTTAAAACATGAGTTTATCATTTTTATGGCTTAATTCCATAAAATTTCCTACAATTCTCTTGAAAGTGGCATTTAGTGGCTCAAAACTGTGAAAAATATTGATATCTTCATTTGACTCTCCTTGGCACATCATAACGTTTTAACTGATGCAGGCTCGACGCAGGGTGGAGGCAGCTGCCCAGTGGCGTCTGCTCGGAGCAAACCGGACTCGAGGAGGTTCTCAATCCCAATCATGCCAGAAATGTGTGAATATTTCAAGCCGAATGTTCTCACAGACGCAACTTCTGGTACCCCAGGCGCAAATATTAAATGAATATTTTTGCAAGACGAATCTTGTCAAGTAAGTTGATTCTGTTTATGATTATCCTTTTTTTTTGTCATTATACTTGCACATTGAGTGCAATTTTTCTGGAGAACGTGGGCAATATTATATTGTTTTAAAAAATAATTTACTGAGGTGAAATTCTCAGGATGTAAAGTTGACCATTTTAAAGTGAAAAATTCAGTGACATTTAGTACTTTCCCGGTATTGGGCAACCGTGACCTCTATCTTGCTCCAAAATATTTCCATCATGCTGAGGTAACGCGCTGTACCCCTCCCCGCTAGCTCCCCTGCCCCTGCCCCCCAGCCAGCAATCTGCCTTCTGTCCTTGTGGATTTCCCCATTCTGGACATTTCGTTTCGAGGAAATCAGATGATATGTGGACTGTTGTGACCGGCTTCTCTCACTGAGTGTGTGATTTTTGAGGTCACTGCTTCTTTCCATTTTGTGACTGAATACTATTCCACTGGATGGCTCGGCCACTTTTGTTTGTCCGCCGCCAGTTGAGGGACACGGGTCATTTCCAGCGTCTGGCAGCTATGAGTGATGCCGAGATGAACCTGTGTGCACACACACGTGTTCCAGTATCTGTCTTCAATCATTTGGGTGTACACCTGGGAGTGGAATTGCCAGATAGATGGCATTCCACGTTTAACTTTTTGAGAAATTGCCAAATGTATGATGCCTTTTAATGACTCGTTGAATTTAGATACTGAAAAATTGCAGGCCTCCTCAACTGCACTCCATTTCTATCCAGAATATAAATGTATCCAATTAATCCCAGAAACTCGACCAATAGATGTGTAAAATTTCAACATGAAGTCACCGCCTTTTGAGCTCCCTCGGGTTCCTCCTTGTGACGTCTTCTGGTTTGCACGCGGGGTTTTCACTGTGATTCTGCAAAGTCTTCCAAGGCTCACGTTCTCTGGTGCTCCATTTGTTGAAATAGTGGATTCAAGATTTCTACCTGAATTTGAACAAATCACAACCCAGACTCATTTCCCAAATGTCCATGGACATGGGCGTCATGCTTTGAAGGGGACGGAGGATGGGAGGTGGCGTGGGCTCCGCCGGCAGGGGAGCCTCTTTGTACAGAAACATCATTTCATAGTAGAAATGCTGCTGTTCATGTCTCTACCTGGGCACACCTGCACACAGCAGGAAAGCTTCCGTCTTGCAGCCTGTTTGAAGGCAGCTGTGAACTTTGTGTGATTCACAAGCAAATGCACTGCTTCTCCACTTGGTTTCTTAGTTTAATAAAAATATTGCTTTTGCCACCAAAATTTGTATCCCTATCAGTACTGTAAAAACTAACAAATCTGTCCTCACATTGAACTTTTAAACTGGATCTATGACAGCAACCACTGTGACTTAAGATGAATTGCCCTTGAAGGGATCAGGTGCTGAAAGCTTTGCCGATGATGTTGTTCAGGTGAACACATCTAGCTGCTGCTGAAATTAGCGGGTTCTTGGCCCCGTCCCTCCCAGTGAGGGGTGGTCTGCCCCCCAGCCCACTCGGTTGAGTCACGCCGTGCTCACAGAGCTGCCTGCACACCCAGCCTCCCGCGGTGCTGCCCGTGGGTCCCAAGGCCTTGCCCTGGCATGGTGGGTCCTCGGTGTCAGTGCTGAGAGGCCGGCACCACAGGGGGGACACCTCAGCTTCCTCCACTGGCTCCCAGCCATGGGCCAGGCTGCAGAGGGTGCAGCTGGGACTTAGCTCCCCCTGAGGGAGCCATGGGGAAACTGAGGCTCTGAGCTAGCGTGTGCCTCCCCCAAGTCAAGTCAGGAGAAAGGACCAGGCAGGAACAGAGCCCGTGGCCTGGCCCCGTGGGGCTTCTGGAATGGGGGCGCCTGCAAACTGCACACGGTGAGGGGGCCCAGCAAATCTGGGTGAGCTCCAGGCAGCGAGGGTGGGGGAGCAGGCTTGGGTTCGAGTCATGTGATGGGGAGCGGCAGGAGGGGTGGATGCCTCTGGTGGTCACCGAAGGGTGGAGGAAGGAGACTGAGCAGCCGCCGCCTCCAGGCAGGAGAGGGCGGCAGCTGGGGTCAGGAGGTGGGGTGGGTCAAGGAGCAAGGCCCCATTCCAGACACCTCTGGAAGGGGGGGCCAAAGGATTTTGCTGATGGCTGGAAAATGGGGTGCGAGAGAAGAAAGCGGCAAGGGAGGCCCTGGGGCGTGGGCTGAGCACTGGAAGGGAGGAGGCCAGCGCCATTTACTGGGCTGGGGGAGGCCGTGCAGGGGAGGCTTTAGGGGTTGGAGCAGGGAGGAGGACAGTGAGCTGAGGGGTGAGATTCTGGCCGGAGAGGTGGACGTGGTCCTGGGCCAACAGTTGGTTTCATGTCTGATAGGCTCACCACGGAGCAGGTGCAGGAACTAACCCTCCAGGGCCTAAAGGGGGGCCCTTCCTCCCTCTGTAAGGGCCTCCTGATTGCCCCCCACCCCCGTCCTGACACACCTCCATGGCCTCGTGCGCACACCGCGTACAGCTGCTGTCTGCTGGGACGGGCGGCCGCAGCGGGGCCGGGGGAAGGGCTCCCACCGGGGGCCACTGCTGGACCACATCATCCGACCTCGGCCTCTGACCCCCGGGAGCCCCGATTTCTGCAGATCCAGAAGCGAGCTTGAGGCCAGAGGGAGGGAGGGACTTCTCCTGGGGTTCCCACGTGGTTTGTGGGGAGCAGGGGCAGGTGTGGCCCCTACCACCGGCCGGCCCGCTTTCCAGGGGTGCACGAGGCTTGTGGGGGGAGCCGGCTAGCCCAGGTGGCAGAGCTGGCCGGGCTCGGCCCGCAGTGTCTCCCCCGGCTCCCGCCCGCCGCTGGGCCTGTGGGAACGTCCTCTCCTGGGGGTCCTGAAAGGCCATGCAGGGGCGGGGACCGGTGGCGGGGAAAGGACCACACGCTTTTTGTGGTTGAATTATCCCAACACTGACGCGCCCCGTCTGCCCGGCGGCTGCGAGCCGGGCCGGCTTTGTCCGTCTCCAGCAGCGTGAAGGGTAGAGAAAGCGGCGCTGACGCGGCCTTTCCCAGGGTCCGGCAGAGAAAGGCCCTTGGCCGACAAAGCGCTGCGCGGTCAGTGGGGTGGGCTGGGGGGAGCTTCAGTCATGGCCCCACGGGTGGGGCAGAGCCAGGGGCCCCCCGAGCTTCCTGCCTGCCCTGGCGAAAGCTTTCAGGCTGGGAACAGAATGTCGTTCCAGCCAAGGGCGGTTCCAGAAGCCGATGACTCCGACAGTCCCCTCACGCCTGGGGACGCCCCCACGGCCCTGCCAGGCAGAGCCAGCCCTAAGAGGGCCCGAGGCCGGGGACTCAGGGTGGCCGGCTGGGGACGGGCCTGCTAGGGGAGCAGCCCCCCGACACCAGGCCCGTCTGGCTGGCCCCAAGGCCCAATCTGCATCCCGGTGGCCCCGGCCCTCTCCTCTGGCCCCCAGATCCCCAGCTGGTCTCACTGGGCCTGGGTGGGCAAGGTTTCCCCAGCCAAACAGCCACAGCCCCCCTGGCAGGGTCCTGGCCGGTGGTGGGCTAAAGCTGTGCCTTAGGAAAAAGTGTGTGGCCTTCAGGGCAGAGCAGGGGCACAGCGTGTGGCAGCGGAGGAGGGAAGGGACGGCGCTGCTGGTGGAAGCTGCGGCCCTGGGGCTGGGGACAGGTGTGTCCGGGCCTGGGCTGTGAGCCCCCGGCCCCCTCACTGTGATCCTGGCTCTGCCCAGACTGGGAGCCATGGAGGGACAACAGGCCCAGGGCCTGGCCGGGTCTTCTCCTGGGGTGCGGAGGTCCGAGAGTCAGGGTGCTGGGGGAGCCCGCAGGGGAGGGGCCGGGCAGGGAGTGGAGGCAGGAGGCACTCTGGGAAGAAGGGGTGCATGGGCGATAGCATGGGGGTACATTTCCCAGCCTGAGCACCCAGGGGGCTAGGGGTTCACGGAGGAGGCAGGAGCTACAGGATGTGGAGCAAGGGGTGTCAGAGCAAGGGTGAGGGCCCTTTCTGCATCTCGGAACACTTCCTCCGGGTGCCCTGAGAGAGACCGGAGAGCTGGCACTTGAGGGCTGGAGATGATCGGGAGCCCGAGTAGGGCAGCCGGGGTGGGTGGGTGCAGTGGGGGCTCCCAAGGCTGTGTTTGCTCTCAGGAAGGGCTGGAGGGTGCGGTGGGCAGCCAGGGGCCCCTGGGTGGGGAGGAGAACCCAGGAGAGGGTGGTCTGGGCCAAGGAAGGGCCCTGGGTTGAAAGCTCGTAGGTGCAAGGGGGCATGCTGGGGGGGTACGAGGTCGGGAGGTCAGAAGAGCATACCCTGGAAATAGGACCTGTGCCATAATCATACCATCTGATCTCCCCCAAACTGCCGCTGCCAGAGGGGTTACCTCACTGACACCAGGTAAGGGGGGGCGATCCCTGGGCCAGGCCTCGGGGCACCGGCTCAGCCCCCACCACGCCAAGGGCCAACCCTGCCTTGCCCGCCCACAGCTGAGCCCAAGACCCCCGGGCGCCTGTGGGGACGCTCAGCCCCTGTGGGCAGTGGGCAGTGGGGCCGCAGTGGAGGCTGGAGAGTGGCCTGGAGCCTGGCTGGGGTCAGCGGCTCATCGCTCAGGCAGGGCCAGGCCCCCTCCGGAGGTGCAGCCCCTACCCCTCTCTGCCCACACGGCCCCCGAGGCTGGCCCGCCCCCCATCTGGGTCCCGTCAGCTCCCCCTCGGCCGAGGGCGTGTGGCATCGTGGGAGGAGGGAGAACACTGCAGGGCCCGGCCGCCGACAGGCCTGGCGTCGCCCGGAGGGAGGGCGAGATTCTGATGAAGAGGCAACTCGGCCCGTCAGGTGCTGCCAGGGCTGCCCGGCCCCCCGCCCGGCCCCCCGCCCGGCCCCCACCCGGCCACACGCTCCCACCAGGATGTGACTAAAGGCCGCTGGGAGGGCAGCAGGGGCCTGGCAGACACCCAGAGGCTCAGGAGAGAGTGTGTGTGTCTGTGTGTGGAGTGTGCACAAGTGTAAGTGTGTGAGTGAGGGCTGGTGTGTGAGTGTGTGAGCCATGAGTGTGTGCGCGTGTGTAGTGAATGTGTAATTGCATGTGAGTGATTGTGAGCGTGTGATGGATAGGACAGTTGTGTGTGTGTGTGTGCTGAGTCTTGTGTGTGCATGTTTGTGAGTGTGTGTGTGGAGGGTGTGAGTGTGTGTGTGGAGGGTGTGAGTGTGTGTGTGGTGTGAGTGTGTGAAGCGTGCATGTGTGTGTGTGATGTGCTTGCTGTGTGTGCACATCAGATATAAGAGTATTTACGTGTGTGACTGTGTGTCCGTGAGGTCCTGTGTGTGAGCTGTGTGTGTGGAGCGTATGAGAATGTGTGGGTGTGGGTGTGCGTGGGTGTGAGTGTGAGCGGCGGGCGGAGTTGGGCAGCGCAGCTGTGCGCCGGGTCTGGGTGCGGGAGGAGGGGGAGCCCGTCGTGAGGCCCGTGAGCCCCTTCTCTGAGCCTCCGTGTCCCCAGGGCTATGTGGGGGTAAGGCCACTCGCTCGCCAGACTGCTGAGAGCAGCACTAAGGAGGTGATGGGTGAACCGTCGGGCACGGTCCCTGGCGCCGCGTGGGTGCTGGAGACAGGGCTTCTTGCCCTCTGGACGGCCCAGCGCTCACCAGGGCCTGTCCGTGGGCATCATGGCCTCCTCACAGGCTCCGACTGCCCCCGGGACTCAGCAAGCACTTCCTGAGCTCCTTGCCAGGCCCTGCATCGAGGGCTGAGGAACCCCAGCTGGCCAGAGCCTGGTCCTGGCCCTTGGGGGGCTCAGGCCAATGGGCAAGGGGTGACTGCCCTGTATGGTGGTGCCCGGGATGGAGACTGGCCCCCAGCCCCCGCCTGTCTGGATGGAGGTGCAATCAGTGAGGGCTTCACAGAGGAGGTGGCATTTGAGCTAAAATGTGTAGGGAGGTGGCAGAAGTGAGGGTGGAGCTGTCTGTGTCAGGGCAGGGGGCTCACCTGGGGGGCAGCCCTGCATATGGGACAGACAACCTGATGCCGTAGGGTAGGGGTCTCGGGGTCCCTCTGTGCCCACACCCTCCCTGTGCAAACCCCAGCCTGACAGAGGCTGTCCAGGTTTCTCCGAGGATGCATTGGGGTACAAGTGTGGGGGCCAGGCGGGGAGCAGTGCCGCCCCAATGAGTGTGTTGGACCCCCTCTGCCCACCTCGAGGTGGGGGGTGGTGCGTGCTCCCCACGCTGGGCTCTGAGGGGCTGGACCGAGGCCACTGTGGCGAACACTCCAGCGTAGCCTGCCACTCCCCAAAGCCAGAGCACCCCGGAGGGCTGAGGATGAGGGGCTGGTGTGTTTGAGAAGCCCTCGAATGTGTGGGAGAGGGTGAGCAAGTGGCCCCGGAGTGCTCCATCACCAGCGGTCAGTGCTGGTCACCGCTGGTCACTGCTGGTCGCGGGCCTTTGTTCTCCCCGGGCCCCTGGGCACTGGCGTCACATGATGCCACCACTCAGCAAAATTGGGGTGCTGTCATGGCAGGTCCTATGCAGACTAGGGGGCCAGCAATTCACCCAGGGCCCCATGGCCAGAGCCGTGGCCCCCGACCCACCCCAGGCCATCTCCATCGAGCTCCACTCCTGCCACCCCCACCCACCAGGCGGCCCCTGAGCACAGGGTGAGGGGCCTGTCCCTGCCCTCCTAGTTCACGGCCTGGAGGTGGGAGAAGTGGGGCCATGACGGCTGTGCACGCATGGCAGGCGGTGGTGGCAGCCGACTGTGGGGGCAGTCAGGGACGGGGCATGGCCGAGGAGACAGAGGGGACACCCTGAAGGGGAGCAGGGAGAGCAGCGAGCAGAGGACAGGAGGTCTGGGGAACGGGGTGCTGGCCCCTCTGTCCTGTCCCTGGTCTGAGGTTCCCTGGCTGGGGACTGTCCCTGTCCAGCCCCTCTGGAAGGGGAGGTGTGCCCTGGGCTGCGAGCGTGGGCCCCTGGGGCGTGTTCCCCAACGTGCAGCCGGAGCGGCCTCCCCGCTCTGCTCTCGGAGGCCAGGGTCTTCAGTTGCAGGGGCTGCTGGCCTCCCTGGGGCTCTTCCGACCAGCCCCACCCCCCGCCCCGAGCAGACGGGGCTGACATGGGAGCATGTGTGAGGGCACAGGCCAGCCCGCTGGGTCCAGAAAGGTGGGGTGGGGGACCTTAGACTGAACCTCAAGTGTAGCATAAGGCTTGGGGTCCTGGGGAAACTGAGGCAAGGGTGCTCCAGGGAGGGGGGCAGCCACATCCGAGGGGTGGGAGTGGGGCTGGGAGGGAGAAACTGGGAGCTTTGGGCACAGACTTCCACAGTCGGCACAGCTCCCAATCAGGCCTCTGCACTAAATTGCCTGTTCAGAAATTGCTAAAAAGAACCACTGTCAGAACAAATCCCCGAAATCTAAGGACGTGCGTGACTCATCAGTCAGTCCACAGGGCAGCCAGCTCCTCTCCTGCAGCCCGGCCCTCCTCGCCAGGGTGACGATGGTGACGGACAGATGACGACAGCCGCCTCCTGGCATCTCTCGCTGTTGGCTCTGGACTGGAGGACGGAGCTCAGCGGGGACCCCGGCTCTGGGCGTCCCTCCCCTTTCCTAGCAGCACAGCAGCCACCTGGGACCAGCCAGCCAAGGAGCCACCAGGGGTCAAGGTTAGGTCCTGGGCCCTTCACTAAAAGCCCCAACCCAAAGGGAACACACCGTCAGCCCTTGCTGAGTCCTTGGCGTCTGCAGACTCTTCCAGCTCTCACCCTGGGCCATCCGTGGCCATGGGGCTGGGGACCCAGGCACACGGATCGGAGGCCTTCAGCCCAGCTGGGGTCCCAGCTTCTTTCATGCCCCTCCCCTCCCCCAGGACCCCTAGTCCCAGCCTCCTCTCCCCAGGGTGGCCCCCAGCGCCCGCCGTGGCCTCCGGAGGACACGCAGGGGACCCTGCTATTGTCCTGGGGACACGTGTCCTGTCTGGCAGCCATGGCTGGCAGGGTAAACTGGCTCAGGCTCCCTGTCCCAGGCCTGGAAGGGGCCCCCTGGGACAACCCTCCATGCTCGTGCCTCTGGGGGGCAGGGGAGGGGCCGCAGCCCCCAACAGGGTTTTCTCTGCCTTCCCTCCTGCACCACGGGACCAATTCAGGCAAAAAAATTCCCGAGCCCGGCCAAAGAGCGCTGGAGAAAATGTCGCAGGGCAGAGCCACCTCCCACATCCTCATGGATAGCGAGACCCGGGGTTCCCACCACATTTTTGCCGTCCCCTGGCCCAGCTGCCGGGTGCAGTGAGAATGTTTTCTCCACACCTGGGGGGCCGGGCAGACACAGGTGGCAGAGCGGGGAGGGTCCTGGGCCCTGCCTGCAGGGAGACCCCCACCCATGGCCCCTGTCCCCAGGCCAGTCACTCAGAAGCAGCCCCAGTGGGGCGGGCACCTGCTCTCGGTAGTGGCCCCCACCCCACCGCCACCCCTCCTCGCCGGGCACCCCTCTTCTGGAGAAGAATGAGGCCCTGCGGCCACGTGTGCTCTTATTTCTGAACGCCGTGTTGTCTGCAGCGCTAACTCTGCTTAGAGTGCGAATGTGAAGCCAGAAAAGGAAAGCACCAGGCTTAAAAAAGAGAAAGAAGTGCAGCTCCCCCGAGCCCTGGGCTGAGGCGGAGGCCACACGGTGACCCCGTGCCCTGGGAGGGTCACAGGCCAGGGCCCAGGGCCTGGGTTCTGCTCTCCAGGGGACAGAGTGGGCTCCGGGGCCGAGCTGCCCCTTCCTGGGGCAGAGCCTGTGATGGAGCCTTCAACCCTCAAGTCAAGTCCATTTGTCTCCCACCAGGTGGCCAAGAAGAAGGGAGGGTGGCACGGCATGTCCTGGTGGCCGGGGACGGCTGGCCTGCCCTCTGCCCTACTCTGGGCTGTTGCACCTGCTCTCCGCAGCCCGTCCCTCCCACCTGCACCCCCAGCCCCTGCACCAAGGCCCCCTTGTATGCTCATTGACCCCTGACCTCCCCATGGCCCTGGCTGCCTCTCCCTTGAGGTTGGGAGCTCTGAGTCAGGACCCGCCAGTGGGTCCCCAGCCCCTGGCACAGGCCCCAGAAGATTCCACAGTTGAATGCTGGTGTGAGGCCTGGGTCAGGTGCTCACATCTTCCACACACAGTGGGGTCACCCTGGGGGCTGGGGCCACCCCGACCGGCGCCATCTCCTCCGACCCCCAGCAGCCCGGCCCCGGATGGGAACTTCCCAATGACGTGGCAGGGACCCTGGGAGCACAGAGGGCTGGGGGCGCCGGCTGGCTCGGGCCGCTTTGCTGTCCTGTGCCCCTGGGTATCCTTTCTTGGTTCCTCAGCGGTGACCCCGGCTGCCTGCCCAGGCACTAATTGGCGCTAATTGTCATCTGCTGGCGGCCAAGGCCTGTCCCCCATGGGGTGGCAGGCGCTTCCATGCCCAGGCCGGGTCTGGGAGTCTTTGTGCATCAAGGCTGGATGTGGATGGGAAGTCACCCCTAGATGTGATTCTGTTCCAGGGATTCGAGGCATTCCCAGCGGTGAGGCAACAGTGGCAGGGGGCTGTGGGAGGCTGGCGCCACGTTCCCCCAACCCTCACAGTGCACTGCGGCCTCGGGGGGCGGCGAAGCCCGGGGATTGCCATGGGGACGCTGTCCGACTGGAAAGGGGCTGGCATGGGCTGGGGCTGGGCAGAAGGTGGCACCCCAAATCCTTGCCACCTCAGTGAACCCACAGCTCCCTCCTGGTAAGGACCTGGCCCAATCCCACGAAGGACTTCCCGAGCCCGAAGACGGCCAGGGCCACCCCATCTCCAAGGCTGCGCCCACTTTACAGCATCCAGGGCTGCATGGGGAGTGGCCGCTCACCCTGGTCATCAGAGGGCGTGGCCCACCACAGGCAGGATGGCCGGCCTGCCCCTCCACACTTTGGGGTCCCCCCCAATCACCCCTTTGTCTCTCCCTGAAGTGTCCCTCCCGCACCCCCAGTGGAAATCTCTCTCTGGGGCACAGACTTTCTGGACACCTCCTGCAAGGCCACCTGTCTGGGGTGCTGCATGTGGACTTCAGGGCTGGGTGGGGACTCTTCTCAGCCTTGGCCTCTGCAAGTGAGAGGCGACACACCCCCAGCCCCTGCCCGGAGCCCCTGGGAGCTGGGACACCCCTCAGGGCACCGGCTCTCTGCAGGGTCTGGCCTGGCCCCTTGCGGGGACAGCTGCCCTGACAGGAAAGCAGAGGCTCAGGCCCCAGAGAGGCAGCGGCTCTTCCCCATGCCCCCCGGACAAACCCTTTCTCCCACTAAAAAGGCTCTTCCGAGGCAGCGGCTGGGCAGGGTGCACCCTGTCCCGCCACTCGGGGGGTGGGGGCTGCAGACCACGTCCCGTTCCGCTCTGGCATCCAGGGGGCTCTTCTTGAGGGGTTTGCTTCTCTTGGTGTCTGCAGCCCCGGCGCCGCAGGGCTTGGGACGCGGCACCCAGGCCTCGGAGGGCCGGGGCCGTCTGGATAAGGGTGACTTGGTGTTTCTTATTGCTTCCCTGGAAGCCTGAAGTGTCCAATTTTTAAATCGGTAAGAAACCTGGATTTCCACGGCAAAGCTCCGCAGCTGTACTGTGTCCTGGGGCAGGAGAGGGACTCGGCCGGTCACCTCGAGTGACCTCCTGAGGCTCAATGCCAAGTGCCCAGCCCCGGCCGGGGAGGGCTGGGGTTGCAGAGGGGGGTGACCTGCCACACACGCACCCGTTGGGGTGGGGGCTCCTGAGAGAGCTGCCCGTCAGCACCCACTTTGCAGACCCTGGAAGGGTGAAGGGCACTGGGGACTGAAACAGGGAGCGGGAAAAGCCCAGGCCACACTGGAAACCAGGGTCGTTACAGCCGACGCCTCCCCTGAGCCCCCGAGGCAAAGCCCACAGCCCCCTCCCGCCACCTGCCCCCTCTCCTCGGCACCACCATCGGAAGCCTGCTCCTCTCTGCACCCCAGCCCCCCTGCTTGCTCCCGGCGACTGCAGCACACACCCAATGGCCACCTGGTGAGCGAACGCATGCACTGTGAACGCCGGGCCTCCAGCTCACCCAGGGTCCCTGACGCCCGGCTGCCCACGGAAGGCAATGCCCCGCCTCAACAGGCCCCTGTGCATCGACAACCAGGGGCCAGCCAATGAGGGTCCCGCCACTCCCCTCTTCGCCCAGGATCTCTGGAGCGGCCTCTGCACGTTCCGGGTCATTTTCTCCTCCCGGTGGCCTCCTGGTATTGGGGCCTCGTCCCCTTCGCTCGAGGTGCCTGACCTTGTTGGGGGCTGTTCCAGGGCCTCTGTGCGTGCGTCTTGACCCGAGCCCACCGGCAGGCCTTGGCCATCCCCCAACCCAAGGCTCTGCTGTCATCTGGCAGTTGCCCCTGTGCCTAGCACAGGACCCACCCATCCTGGGCAGGGCCTCAGCGAGGCCCAGGCCATACCCTCCCGCCTGGAGAGGCAGGGCCGTTTGCCCAGATTCCCAGAAGCACTGCTCCGTGGAGCTTCCCTAGGAACGCCGGGCACCTTCGGTCCTGGGCCCAGGGGGTGGGCAAACCTCCCGTGCCAGCCTCCCCAGCGCCAGGCAGACCCTGCAGGGGTCAGGAGCCAATTCGCAGGAGAGGTGAAGGGTCGGCTCCTCTGGAGGTCTGACGCACCCTCGGGACCACGGCCCAGACCCCAGTGCATCCTCGTTTATCAAGCCTCTCCTGGGTGCCGGGTGCTGGCTGCGTCTGTGGCACGCTGGGGCCTCACGCCTGCTCTTATTTGAAAACAGCTGTGTGGCGGCAGAATCGTTGTACGATTAACGGTGCGTGTTTGAAGCACACAAGCTGATAAGTTTTGATACATGTGTGCACCCACGAAACCGTCACCACAAAACCCACCCCTGTCCCCAGGATGCCATGGATCCACGTTCCATCACTAAAAATCGGTTTGTATTTCCTAGAATTTTATATAAGTGGAATCCTCCAGCACGCGCTCTTTATGCCTGCCTTCTTCTCTCGGGATAAGTAGATTGAGACTCATCCTTGCCCTCGTAGGGGGTATCCACGGAACACTCCTTTTTATTGCAAAGTAACCTCCTATTGTATGGAAAACCAGTTTTTTTATTTATTCATCTGTTGGTAAACATTGGCTTGTTTCCAGTTTGGCATTACAAATAGAGTTGGTATGAATATTCATGAACAAGTCATTGTATGGATATATGCCTTTACCTTCTCTTGGGGAAATACCAGGGTGGGACTGCTGGTTCATAAGGAAGGGATATGCCAAACTGTTTTCCACAGTGGTTGTACTATTCACATTCCCACTAGCAAAGCATGAGAGTTTCAGTTTCTCCACACCCTTGACGACATTTGGCACCGTCAGGCTTTCTAACTGTGGCCATTTGATAGCTGTGTGCTGGGGTCTCACTGTGGGTTTCATTTGCATTTCCCTAATGACTACTGATATTGAGCATCTTCATGTGTTTATTTCCTCTCTTATAGACCTTCCTTGTTGAAATGTTGTTCAAGTCTTTTGTCCATTTTAAAAATTAGGTTGTTTTCTTATTGTTGGGCTTTTAGAGGTCTTTATAAATTTTGGATACGAGTCTTTATCAGACGGGTGCTTTAAAGATGTTTCTCCCAGTCTGTGGTGTGTCTTTCAAAGAGCAGAAATGTTTAATTGTGATGAAGTCTGTTTTCAATTTCTTCTTTTTGAATCATTCTTTCGGGATTCTTTGCCTAACCCAAGGTTACAAAGGTTTTCTTTGTGATCTTAAAGTTTTATGTTTTACATTTATGTCTAGGATCCATTTTGAGTTACTTTTTTGTGCCTGGGGCTGGGTAGGGATTGAAGTTTGTTCTTTTGGTTTAGTTTGTTTGTTTGCTTGCTGGTTTGTTTCGGCACACAGATATCCAAATGCTCCAGCACCATTTATTGAAAAGACCATAATTTCTCCACTGAGTTGCCTTTGCACTTTACCAAAAATAAGTTGTCTACATTCGTGCAGGCAGGCCTCTTTCTGGACTCTGTTTTGTTCCATCGAGCTGTCTCTACACTAATACCACACTGTCCTGATTATCATAGCTTTATAAGTCTTAAGATTATGTAGTGTTAGTCCTCCAACTTTGTTCCTCTGGTTCAAAGTTGTTTTTGCTTTCCATATAAATTTCCTTGTGACATTTAGCGATGGCCTACAAACAAGGTCATGCCAGGATTTCGAGAACTCTATAGATCAATTTTGGCAAAACTGATAGCTTAATACTGAGTCTGTGAACCCTGTGTGCCCCTCCATTTATGTAGACCTTCTTTGATTTCTTTTAGTAATATTTTATAGCTTTCAGATCTTTTGTCAGATTTATCCTTAAGTATGTCATAGTTTTGATGCTGTTATAAGTAAAATTTAAAAAAATTTACATTTCTGATTATTCATTGCTAGTATACGAGAGTCAATTGATTTATGTATATTGAACTTGTTCCTGCAACTGTAGTAAACTCAATTATTAGTTTTGGTAGCTTTTTGTATAGATTCATTAGATTTTCTACATAGACAATCATGTCATCTACAAGAGAAAAGACAATTCAATTTGGATGCCTTCTATTTATTTTTCTTGCCCAATTATCATACTGGCTAGACTCTACAGTACAGTGTTAAATGGATGTGGTGAGAACAGACATTCTTATCTTGTTTCTGATCTTAGGGGGAAAGCATTCAATCTCACCATTGGGTATGATGTTAGCTGTAGGTTTTTTGTAGATGCCTTTTGGAAGTTTGAGGAATTTCTCTTCTACTTCTAGTTTGCTGCGACTTTTTTCTTTTTTTAATCAGAAATGGATATTGGATATTGGCTTTTCTCGAATGCTTTTTCTGCATCTATTGAGATGATCATATGGGTTTTTCTTCTTAAGTTTGTTAAGATGGTGTGGTGGTTTGAAGGTATTATGTACCCCAGAAAAGGCCACGTTTTTTTAATCCATTCCTGTGGGTGCAGACCTATTGTGGGTGGGACCTTTTGATTAAGATGTCTTAATTGAGATGTGACTCACCCAATTCAAGGTTGGTCTTAATCCTCTACTGGAGTCCTTTATGAGGATAAAGGACAGAAAAAAGCCAGAGAGCTCAGGGAGAAAAATACCCACAGAGCTTGGAGAGTAAAGCCCTGGGAGAAGCAGGAAAGGACCCACAGAAACTGAAAGAGCCAGAACCTGAAGGCAACAAAACCTGGGAAAGAAGGCTCAGCAAATGCCAGCTATGTGCCTTCCCATGTGACAAAGGAACCCCAGATGCCTTCGGTCTTTCTTCAGAGAAGGTGTCATCCTATTGATGCTTTAACTGGGACCTTTGCATGGCCTTAAAACTGTAAATTTGTAAACTAATAAATTCCCATTGGAAAAGTCAGTCCATATCTGGTATATTGCATTCCAGCAGCTTTAGCAAACTGAAACACATGGTTTATTACATTGAATAATTTTCTAATATCCAACTAACTTTGCATTTCTGGGACACAACCCACTTGGTCATGATGTATTATCCTTTTTACATACTGACGGATTCAACTTGCTAAAGTTGTTTAGAATTTTTGCATTGATGTTCATGAGAGATGGTCTGTTGTTTCTTTTTTTGGGCATGGAATAAGTTGGGAATTATTTCCTCTTCTTCAATTTTTGAAAGAGTCTGTGTAGAATTCCTTAATGTTTAGAATTCCAAGTGAAGGCAGCTAGGCTTGGAGTTCTCTTTGTGAAAATAGATTTTAACTGCAAACTCAATTTCTTTAATAGATGTAGGGATATTCAGGTTATCTATTTCTTCTTGTGTGAGCTTTGGAATTTATGTCTTTCAAATAATTTGATCATTTTATCTCAGTTGTTGGATTTGTAGGCAAAACGCTGTTCATAATATTCCCTTATTATTCTTTTAATATCTGTAGGATCTGTAGTGATGCCATCTTCTTCCTTTTTGTTGATTTTCTCAAAGACTCAGCCTTCAGTTTCTTTTATTTTCTGTATTCTCTATTGCTTTTCTGGTTTCTAGCTCATTGGTTTCCACTTTTAATTTTATTATTTCTGCGTAATTTGAGTTTAATTTGCTCTTCTTTTTCTAGTTTCTAAAGGTGGAAGCTGAGATCACTGATTTGAGACCTTTCTTTAGCTGCATCTCTAGTTAAGCTAAGATCTACTTTAGCTGTAGCTCCAAGTTCTGAAACATTGAGTTTTCATTTTCACCAAGTTCAAGATCCTTCCTAATTTTACTTTTCATTTCTTCTTTGACTGATGGATTATAATTATGTTACTTTATTTCCAAATATTTGGGGATTTTGCAGAGATCTTTAAGTTACTGATTTCTATTTCACAAAAACTTTTTTTGAAATACTTTCAAACTTACAGGACAGTTACAAAAATTGTACAAACCCCACATAAAGAACTCCAATGTACTCCTATTTCCAGATATCCAGATCCACCAATTTTAACATTTTGCCACATTTGAGATATAATTTTCTATTTGTATACCTATCATTCCTATCTATCTATCTATCCACCGATCTATCATCTTCAGAGCATTTGAGAACAGGTGGCACACATCATATGCCTTCAACACATAACACTTCCATGTGCATTTCCTAAGAACAAGGATATTCACCATGTTACCCTCTAAGTACATTTATCAATATTGGAAACTTAACATCAATATAAAGCTTGTAGTCTACATTCCAGTTGTTTTTAAATACCCCAGTAAGGTCCCTTTGAGCCTTTTGTCCTTCTGTCAGACCCCATCCAGGATCATGTACTGTATTTGATTGCCATTGTCTCCTTAGTTGCCCTGTCTATTTTTCTTCTTTTTTTAAATTGTGGGAACATATATGCAACATAGACTTTCCCATCTCAGCTCCTCCCAAGCACATTGCTCGGTGGAATGAATCACAGCCACGATGCTGCAGTACCCTCACCACCTTGCATGATAAAACTTCTCCATCTAATCCATTATGCATTAACTTTCCATTTTCCCTGCCCCCCGCCCCTGGCAACCTCAGTGCCTGTCTCTGTGAGCTTGCATATTCTCTGACAATTTCTTTGTAGCTACCATGGGGCTTAAATTTAATATTCTAAATCTATAACAATCTTGTTTGATGCCAACTTAACTTCAGTAATGTACACAACTATGTCCCTATATTCTCCTTCCCCCCACCCTTATGTAGTTCTTGTCACAAATTGCATATTTACACATTATGAATTCCAAACCATTGATTTTTCACTACATTTTATGCATTTACCCTTTAGATTCTGGAGGAAATAAAAAGTGGAGTTATAAACCAAAAATACAACAGTACTGGCATTTATATTTTCCCACATCATTACCTTGGTGGAGATCTTGATTTCTTCATGCGACTTTGACCTATATCGTCTGCTGTCCTTTCCTTTCAACCTCTGGAACTCTCTCATCTTCTCTTGTAGGGCAGTTTGGTGGTGACAAACTTCCTCAGATTTTATCTGGGAATGTCTTCATCTCTCCCTAATTTTGAAAGAGTTTTGCCAGATGTAGAAATCTTGGTGGCAATATTTTTGCTTGCAGCACTTTAAATAGGTTACCCTTACGGAGGCCCCCTTGAACGTGACATGTTGTTTCTCTCCTGTGGCTTTCAGAATTCTCTCTTTATCTCCGGCATTCAGCGGTTTGATTATAACACGCCACAGCGTGGGGCCTGTTTGGGTTTAGCCTGTTTGGTGTTCACTGAGCATCTTGGATGTGTATATTCATGTGTTTCATTAAATTTGGGAAGTGTTCAGCCATTATTTCTTTGAATGTTCTCTCTTCCCCTTTCTTCCTTCTCCTTCTGGGACCCCCACAATGCATATATTAGTACACATGATGCTGTCCTACAGGCTCTCCAGGCTCCATTCGCTTTTCTTCATTCTTCTTTCTGCTCCTCAGATCAAATGATTTCAACGGTCTTATCGTCAATTCTCTGAGTCTTTCTTTTTGCCGGCTCCAATCTGCTGTTGAAACCCTACAGGGAATTTTAAATTCTGTTACTGTGCTCTTCAGCTCTGTTTCATTCCTTTTCACAATTTCCATCTCTATCAATATTCTCTTTGTGTTCATCTATCAGCTTCCTGATTCCCTTTAATTCCCTGTCCATGTTTTCCTTTAGCTCTTTGGGCATATTTAGGTCCATTTTTTAAAGTCTTGGTCTGGTGTGTCCCTGGTCTTGTCCTCCTCACTGACGGTTCCTAACGCTTTAATCTTCTCCTCTGCCTGGGCCATCCCTTCCTGTTTCTTTGTATGTTTTGTAACCTTTTGTTGAAACCTGCACATTTTGATATTTTAATGTATTATCATTGGGATTTATTTTTTTCCATATGCTTTGTGAAACATGTATTTATTTTCTAATTTTAAAACCCCCCAAACTAAAGGTATCATATATACGAATAGGGATAGTTCTGCATTTTTACATAGGAACCCACAATAACCTCACTGGAGAACAATAATTAATTAAACACATAAATTTTCAGAGTTAAACGTTAACATTTAAACTCTGCTACATTTCCTCATAATATTTGCTGAAAACAATAATGCATGACTAGATCTCAATATGTGAAGAACAATCTAAGATCTTGCTCCCTCTTGATAAGAAACTTTGAAAACAAAGTTCTCTTGGCCCTGGGATAATTATTCTTTCTGATCAGACTAGGAACCAGCATCTCCTGATGTGCAAATTTCCAACAACTCAAGGGCAGAGGTCCTAAATGAACACAAAGGTCCTAAATGAACACAGAGATCCTAAATGAACACAGAGATCCTAAATGAACACAGAGATCCTAAATGAACACAGAGGTCCTAAATGAACACAGAGGTCCTAAATGAACACAGAGGTCCTAAATGAATGGAGGCTTCATGATCTTTAAACTTCCCTTATAACAACCAGGCCTCTTTCCTATTTTACATCCCTTAAAAGACCTCATTAAACCTTCTACTTTTCCAAAATTATTTCACTTTTGAGATAGGTATTATTACTGTAATATTTTGTTATAATTCCTCTGGGAACAATAATATACTCAAAATCTGAGGAAGCCAAGCTAGAAGAGAGGCTATTGAGCAAAGCCAAGGTGAATAAATAAAACAGGGATAAAAAGAAAGATGTCTATTTTGACATTCAATTTTGAAAATGCTGCTTTCTAGATTCAGATCTCTATGGAATTAAACACATTTGAGGTATAAGAATAGCCGTAAGCATATGTCAGCCTCCTCCCAAATTGTTTTCATTGTTCAGTTTATTTCAGTAAGACTATTTCTTAGTAATAAACATAATTTAACTTTTACAGTCACCAGTCTTATCAGCTCAGCTCTTCTGCTATGGTGTTGGAAACACTGTTTGAATCACCTTTCCACAGGGCAATGTGACTCCCTCATCACTCATTTTAAGGTTGCCGTCCCGCACAGCGACGTGCAGAGGTGGGTCTTCATGGCGGCCAGGAAGGTCCCTCTTTTCTGGGTGGCGGCTTTACTCTCCTTCAAGGTCTCTCAGGGTGGCCATTGGTTGTGGGCTGGGGCTGTGGGGTCCTCTGCAGAAGGCTTGACGGTGGCAGGATCTCCTTCCACACTCACCAGCGTGGTTGTGGCACAGTTTGGGGGCTCCCGAGATGTGGGACCGAGGGCCTCAGTTTCTTGCTAGCAATTGGACAGAGGCGCCCCCAGTTCCTCATCAGGTGCACCTGCCTGGGCCCCCCCACCCCACGGCCGGGCGCATGGTGGTCTCTGCTGGCCTCTCCCCTCCCTTCCGGGTTTCGTGTTTCCAGCTTCCAGCTTCAGTGGCTTCCTCTCTGCCTCTGCAGCTTCCTCTCTCAGCTTCTGTGTCCTGCACTCTCAGTGCCTGTTGCTGGGATTTAGACTCTGAAGCATGTGTTCCTTAAGCGTGTATTCAGCTGGTGTTATGCCAGAGCTTTCCTGGAGTGCCAGGAGCTAACCCCAAATAATAAATAATAAGAAGAAAACAGAACCCCCTTCCCAGTCTTGCAGATTGCTCTGGGCTGCTCCCCTTCAGGCTCCTCCATACAACGATTCGGAGACTAGCCCCAGACCAGAGTGCAGGGGCCACCCTGATCCTCTCTGTCTGTGCACGCATCCTGTTCTGGGCATGTATGTGTGACTCCGGGAATCCCCCCATTTACACGGTTCCAAATGCCCCCTCTTCCCTAGGTGTTCTGGTTTGGTAATGCTGCCAGAATGCAAAACCCCCGAGATGGATTGGCTTTTATAAAAGGGGGTTTATTTGGTTACACAGTTACAGTTTTAAGGCCATAAAGTGTCCAAGGTAACAAATCAGCAATCGGGTACCTTCACTGGAGGATGGCCAGTGGTGTCCGGAAACCCTCTGTTAGCTGGGAAGGCAAGTGGCTGGCATCTGCTTGCTCTCAGGTTATGTTTCAAGACGGTGTTCACCAAAATGTCTGCATCAACTTCCAACGGCTGTCTTCAAAATGTCTCTGTAAGCTGCAGCTCCTCTCTCACTCTGGGTTCTTCAGAGTCCTTCTTGGCTGTGGTAAGCTCGCTCCTTCTGTCTGAGCTTATATAGGGCTCCAGTGAGCTAATCAAGGCCCACCCTGAATGGGCAGGGCCACACCTCCATGGAAACTATCCAATCAGAGTCATCACCCACAGTTGGGTGGGTCACATCTCCATGGAAACACTCAAAGAATTACAATCTAATCAACACTGATACGTCTGCCCACCTAAGATTACATCAAAGCTAATGGTGTTTTAGGGGACATAATACATTCAAAGCTGCACATGGGGACAGCAGGGCCAGAGAAGATCCGGGAGCAGCCCCAGGGAGCCACGGCGGCTGGCGGCGGTGCCCAGGCGGGCGAGAAGGCTGGACTGTGAGGGGACGGAAGAGCCTGGGATTCGCCCGCGGATGGGCCGTGGTGCGTGGGCACAGCAGTGGGTCCAGATGACCCAAGGCTTTTGGTTGAGCAGCTGAAGGAGGGGTGCCCAGGGCAGGTCCTGGGGGAGGTCAGGTGCTGCTGGGCATGGGTGCCGGGGGTTGGGCACTTGGGGGAGGTCCAGGCGGGGGGTGTTTGGGTGCTTCAGGTTTGGAAGGTGGACAGGCCCTGGGGATGGAGTGCGGATGTGGAAGGACGTGGAAGTCACGCCACTGTCGATGCCCTGGGGGCAGGGAAAGGCCCAAAAGGGGCTGGAGCAGGACAGCTGGGGAGTGGGAGCCAGGCCCGCAGGGGAGGGCTCTGGATCCAAGAGAGGGACCCCAGAGGGGAGAGGCTGCTCCGCGAAGAAGCGCTGGGAGCCTGGGAAGGGGGTCTGCAAAGGGGCCAGCAGGTGCAGGGGTGCACAGGTCTTCGGTGACCTTGCAGTGGAGTGGAAACTGCAGGAGAGGAGCAGTGGAGCCGCTCCCAAGGGCTCTGCTTCCAAAAGGAGCAGGGAAAAGAGGTGGGGGAGGGAACAGGGGGCCAAAGGGAGTTTTTAAGATGGGCAACTTCATAGCGAGTTGTGAGCTCCTGGGAAAGAGCAGGAAGGGCAGGGGACCTGGAACGGGGGAGGGGAGGACAGCGAGGAGCACACTTTGCTCCGGCACCATGTGGGGACAGGGCAGCAGCCGCTCAGCCAGTCTGCAGGGTCCCTGGGGGCTCCTGGCTGAGAGAGAGCAGGTGAAGGGGGGCTGCGGTGGGAGGGGCATGAACAGGAGGTGCAGCATGGCAGGGCATTGGGCTTCAGTGGAGCACCTTCTCCAGGGGAGCACTTTCACCAGGTGAGCTCCGTCCCCAGGGGAGCACCTTTTCCAGGGGAGCACCTTCTCCAGGTGAGTTCCATCCCCCAGGGAGCACCTTCCCCAGGGGAGCACCGTCGCCAGGGGAGCACCTTCCCCAGGTGAGTTCCATCTCCAGGGGAGCACTTTCCCCAGGGGAGTTCCATCTTCAGGGGAGCACCGTCGCCAGGGGAGCACCTTCTTCAGGCAAGTTGCAGCTATGAAGTAGGCGAGAGGCTGGGGTTGTGTGGACAGTATTCCAGGTGAGAGAGGGGCGAGCCATCGAGTGTGTGTGTGTTAGGGTGTGATTAAAACGGTGCACACTCAGCTCCAGTTTGGGTGGGGAGGGGGGGAGAAGCCCTGGTGTGTGGAGGTTTGTCAGGAGACAGGAGGCAGCAGTAGGCAAAGACCCTGGCAAAGGAGGGTGAGCAAGGGTCCCTCTGTGCCTCAGTCTCCCCGTTTGAGATGGAGATGGCAGCGCCGACCCCACGGGCTGGGAGGAGAAAAGTCATGTGCGGGTCCAGCTCTCAGCGCCGTCACTGGGGACAGGATGCCCAGGAGCTGAGGCCGGGTCCTGGGACCCCCCTGGGAGTGTGGCAGCCTCGGAGAACTGCTGCGGAGGTGGTGGGGGACCTGTGGTGCGCAGAGGCCAGCGTGGGCGCGGCAGGACTGCCCCCCAGAGGGCAGCACAGGATGCCAGGGCCAGCGGGTGGCTTCTTTCTGGAACCCCTGTGATCGGGCCAGCCTCCTGGGGGCTTCCACTCAGCTCTGCATTTAAAGCCGTGTGTCCTGGACGCCTCACCCACTCGAGTGTTCGCAACAGCCCGGGGGTGGGGGGTACGACCCCCAGTGACAGTGAGGTGATCGAGGCTCGGCGAGGTTCAGTGATGGGACAAGGACACACGACCTCCCGTGGCCACGGGAGATGGGAGTGACCACACGTGCCCGGCCCCAAAGCCCCTCCACCGAGCGGCTGGTGGGGAGGTGGGCTCTGGCCTGGATGCCCCAAGGCCCCTCTGGGCTCCCTGAGCAGCTGGGCAGCCCACGGGTGCCAGGCACTGGACGGACAGCGCCTTGCAGAACGTCGATATGGCTTGAAAATGTTTCAAATGGTTGTGCTGCATGTGTTAAAACAGGCAGACACATCACGGTGCAGGCTGCAGCATTTGTGTGAAGTTTTAATAAAGAGTTTGGATTTCAAAGAAATGTCCAGGTCCCTTCTTCAGGCTCCTCAACCTTGGCCCTGCCCATAGGGGGTGTCCAGTGAGCAATTTGGGGGCTGCCCTGCCTGTGTGAAAGCTGCACGTCACCCAGGAGAGCTCCGCCCCGGCACCTCGTGGGCACCTCACCAGGCACCTCCCTGGGCACTCCCCCACCAGATGCTCGTGCCTGGGGGGGGTGCCCCTCCCCGCCGTTTCCCGCTGTGTGACCTGGGGTGAGTTCCCTGACCTCTCTGAGCTGCCGTCAGCTGTCGTGGGGATCGAGACGGATGAGGTGGGGGAGGTGGCGGCCCTCTTGGAGGAGCAGCTGCCCTGGGGGCCTCCGCGCTGGCAAAAGCTGAGGGCCGGGCGCTGGCGAGGTCGCCACTGGGTCAATGGGCCGTGCGTGTGTCCATTGCCATGCGATCGCAGGATTGGAGAGGCTTCTCTCTCAGGCCCCAGGTCCCCGAGGGCAGGTGGGGGTCACTGACGAGAGTGAAGCGGGCAGGGGGCTTGAAGGGTCCCCCCCTTTCCTCCATGCATTCGCAGTAGGAAATCCTTCCTAGATGTGCCTGCCCTTTCTGCCCCATCCTCCTGAGGTTTTATTCCCTTTCTGAAGCAGAGGGGGGTGGGCTGGCGGGGCCTGAATCCCCAGGGGCTGCTCAGGGCCCAGTCTGCTGCCAGCTCCCCGGCAGGACCCCCCAGTTCTCCTCCAGGACCAGGGCTGGCTGCCCTGACCCCCGTGGGGTTCTCCTGGGCTGACCGCCACCCCTAGATGTCTAAAGCCCAGACGGGCCCCTGTGCTGGTGGCTCCTGGGGAGGGACCCAGAAAAGGTGACAGGACTGTGGTGAGGCGCTCAGGAGCTGATTCACGGGAAGACGGGTGTGCAGCTCGGAGCCTGGAAAGGGCGGGAAGGGGGGCTTCCTGGAGGAGGAGGACTGGGAGGCCGCCGTGAAGGATGGTCAGGTTCTGCCAAATAGAAAGGAGGGGAAGGGAATTTAACCCCCTCAGATTAAATTTGAGGGTAGGTATTTTCATCCCCATTCCACAACTGAGGAGACCAAGGCTTGGAGAATTTCCATGACCCGCTGTGCCCCGGAGCTCAGGGCTCCCTGCTGCCCACCCCACCCAGCCACATGCCACAGCCAGACCTGGCGCCCCCTCCTGACACCCTGTCAGCGCCCCCTTGGCCTGGCACACACGGCTCTGCTGCCTGGCCCGGGGCTGCCAGGACCCTTCGTGGCTCTGCTCCAGAGCGGACGGCCCTTCCCACATCCTCATGCAGCCGGCTGGCTCTTACCCTCCCAGCCTCAGGCTGAACAGCGCCTCAGCAGAAAGGACCCGAGCACCCAACCCACGGCAGCAGGAGGAGGGGCGATCGCAATGGGCTGCACCATGTGTTCTCCTTCAATCCCCGCAGCAGCTCTGTGGCAGAGGTCCTGCCATTGCCCTGTGCTGCAGAGGGAGACGAAGCCCAGAGAGGCCAAGCGCCTTGTCCGAGAGCACACAGCAGGGCCTGGGGGAGGCTGATTTCACATCGAGGTGTCGGGGCCAGGGCTGCTGCTCCAGTCCCCTCCACTGGGCAGCAGGGACCCCTGCACCCTGCCTCCTGGCCCTCCCTGCTTGTTTCCTTCATGACCCACCCCAGCCTGTGAACTTGTAAATTGTCTATCCATTGTCTGTGCCTCACCCCCCTTCCCCAGAGCAGGGGCCTCGCCGTGTCCCGGGCACTCGGTGGCACTGCTGACCAGCTGGTGAAGGACGGTCTGGGGTTCACGCCCAGCACTGGCCCCGGAGAATGTGTTTCAAGGAGGAAAGGCAGGAAGAGGGGAGAGCCACAGCCCAAGGGAACACCTCTCCTTGCTGCACAGGCAGACGGAATGTTCTGGAAGAAATGGCTTCTCCTCTATTTGAGAGAGCAGTTCTCAGACCTTTGGAAGCCGAGCCGTGGGCTCCCTGGAGCTCAGCCCTGGTCTCAGCTGCCTGTCCCGGGCCCATCCCACCTCCCCCTGGGCCGGAGCCGCCGGCTCCACCTTCCCCTCCTCCCTAGACCCTGGGGAGTGAGGATCGGGCGCTCTGGCCCTGCACCCACCGAGGCCCAGGCAGTGCGAGAGAGGATGGCAGAGGGGGCAGGAGAAGAGAGAGAGACGATGGGCAGGGAAAGGGCAGAGGGCGGGAAGCTTCTGGAAGGATGAGAGGGGAGGGGGCAACGGGGAGCAGAGGGCCTGAGAAGCCGAACGCGGAGCTCAGCTGTGGGGCAGATTTATTATTTACGGGATATTAATTGCTGGGAACAGATTGCAGTGGAAACCTCAAGGTGCCAGCTAAATGCCTCAGAGAAAACCCTATCCGAGCAGGACCCTGGGAACCACGAGCCCACGTCAGCACCTCCCGAGGAATGGAATCTCTGGGTAACTCAAGGACCTCACATCAGAGAGAAGTTGTGAAACCTGAATGCCTGATTAGGTTATTTAACCGTCTCCCGTGCTCGATGACAGTGGAAAGTGACTTACCAAGCCTGAGTCACCAGCAGCCTGAGCTAGGAAGATACCCAAGGCACCCCAATTACAGCATTATCGATTGCTGCCATCGCTCTGGAACCCGACCCAATGAAACCGGAGACAGCGCCAGCTGGGCCGGGCCCGGAGGGATCCAGCCCCGGAGAAGGCGGCTGCCTGGCAGCGGCCTCGGTGGCCGTGCCAAGCCGCAAGGCCTGGGTGGTCCATGTGCAGAGCCGCCGGCCCCATTTCACAGTCAGGGAAACTGAGGCCAACCAGGGCCCTCGGGGTCTCTCAACCAGCAGCAGAGACCCCGGTGAGAAAGAGAGACGACCTGGAAGAGGCTGCCGGGGACAGGGCCAGGAGTCTCGACGGCAGAGCCGTCACCGGGGACACGACACTGCCTGCGCGTCAACAGCTGCACACGCAGCGTCTCACCGGGGCTGCGCCGACCTGGATAAAGCACCACCGCCCCGGTCCACGGGTGACGGAGCTGCGGCTCCAAGCATTTGCCTCTTGGTTCAGGTCACTCAGCAAAGTGGCGGAACCGGGTCAAAACCCAGCTCTGCCCCGGCCCGGGATGGTGCCCTTCCCCGTTAACCCGCTGCCTTGCTGTCTCCGGAGCAACCCGCCTGACGCTTTGCGCAGGTGCGCACACACACGCACACACACGCACACACACATTCACGCCTCCCGGCGAAGGCGGGCCCCAGGGAGCCTCTGCCGTGGCCCCCGCGCGGTGCCCGGCCTGGCGTGGCGAGGAGGCCCAGCGCAGCGGCCCACCCACGAGTCAGTAGCTCCCCGCGCTCTCAATCAGTGAGAGACGTTTCTGGAGTAGAAACCACACCAACATTTTTATTTTCAAGTTCAGGCAAGGTTCTTTTTTCTTTCCCCTCCCAGTTTTCCCTTCGCATGGGTGAGGCCGATCCTTTCGCCCCGGCTGACAGGTCCTTAAACATTTAGACGAGCAAAGAACCAGGTCCCAGCCCAAGGGAGGCTCCCGGCTCCCAGAGGACGGGCTCCCTGGGCTCGCGGATCCCAACTCCGACAACCGATGCCCAGTGCCCGGCCGGCTAACCCGGGCGTGGGGCCGGCCCTTCCCTGGTTTAACGCGCAGGGTCTCCCCTTCCTTCCGGGTGTTTCCTGGAGCTGGAGCGGGGGTGGGGTACCCAGGGACGGGCCCCCAGACGGGGCGTGGGGAGCGGCGGGCTCGACACACGCGGGGACTTGGGACAGGACGATGACAGCAAAGGCGAATGGGGAGTGGGGGGAGGGGAGAGGCCAGGGCGCGGTCCCCTGGGGGGCCCCGGCGGGAGACGGCACCCAGGGAGATGGAGACGAGGAAGGAGGCGCCCTAGGAGCGGGTGGGACTCCCATGGTTACAGAGTAAATATTAGAATCCCTTTTTTCACCCTTCTGGTGCTGTCTTCCGAGCATATTCATATTAAAAGTCTCTGCCCCTGTTGCTGAACTGACTTTTACCCAGTAAAAAGGGTGGCGATGGGGGGCAAATTCAGCGCAGGAGCTCGGGCGCGTGTCCAGGAGAACTTCCGGGAAGGCACAGCCGAGCAGAGCCCAAGGGCTGACTCAGAACGAGCCGGGCGAGGAAGGGGAGAGAGCCCCGAGCAGGAGCGAAAACAGCTCCGCAGATCTCGGGGGGCCGTGGCAGGGCTGCACCCCGCCCCGCAGGGCCCGAGCGGCGGCCACGGCTCCCACCGGCCCACGTCCGCCGGCGCCCCCTGGCGGGGGTGGCGGGCACTGCTCCAGGTGTGCGCGCCGGGGCGTGGCGGAGCGGGGAAGGGTAGGGGCCACCGGGGCAGGTGGCGGGAGCCCGCAGGGCCGGGGCACCAGTCGCCTTGAACGCCACACCGGGAAGCACGCCCCGGGAGAGTTTAATGTCACAAGGTCCGCGGTGATAATGCCTCATGGGGCGTTCTCAATCTCCCCATAGCTTTATCAAGTTAGTATTTTTTTTTTCAAGGAACCAACTTTTGACTTTATCCTCTTTGTTGTGTGTTCGTTTCCTGTTTTATGTTCTGCTCTCATCTTTATTCTTTCTTCAATTTTTGGGCTTAAGCTCTTTCTCTAACTACTTAAGATGGATGCTTAGCCCTTTGATTTTCTGGCTTATTTTCTTATATATGCATCCGAGTAATAAGGTTCTCTGTAAGAATAGCTTTAGCTGCATCCCAAACTTTGATATGTATTTTCATTAATATTTAGTTAAAAATATTTTCTAATTTCCACTCCTATCTCTTAGATAATTGTGAAGAATTTAATTCTAAAAACGTGGGGATTTTTAGTTATTAGTATGTAGCTTAACTGTACAAGGATCAGAAAATATACTATGTATGATTTCAATTTGTTGAAACAAATTGAGACTTGCTTATGGCACAGCAAAGGCTCAATTTTGGGAAATGGTCCCATGTGCACTTTAAAAGAAAAAGTGTATTTCTACAGTTGTTGGGTGCAGAGTTCTATGTATGTCAAATAGGTCAACCTTGCTAAATTGCATTGTTCGAATCCTCAGTGCCCTCACTTCACTATTTTTGTTTGCTTCTTCAGTCATTCACTTGAATCTGCTTCTTTAAAAGTTCGCTAACATTTTCCACCATGATTGTGGATTTGTCTACTTTCCTTGTAGTTCTGTCCTTAATGCATTTTAAGGGTACACTATTATGAACACACAAATATGGAAACTTTTTCTGGTAAGATGAATCTCCCTGTACTTAGAAAAGCTTTTCACTTTATCTTCTACTCAGGCATTAATATAGTAAACCAACTTTTTACATTTAGAATATGCATGATGTATCTTTTTTGTCCTTTCAACTTTTCAATATCCTAGTTTTTACAAATTACTATTTTTACTTCTTCTTTAATAATGCTAAAACATCAGAATAATTTCATTCCTTCATCGCTTGCTACTTTTTGTATTTTTGATAACATGCCCTTAATTTGTACATATATTTTATGAAGACATCACTGTAATTGTTTCATGTGGTTAAAATTCTTCCAGCTGGTATCATTTTCCTTATGCCTGAAGAACCTCCCCTAAAATGTCTATTTGTGCAGGTTTCCTGGTAAATTCTTTCATTTTTATCTCAAAAATTTTTTCATCTTCACTTTTGAAGGATTTTCCACTGGTTTTGAATTTTTATCTTTATTTGCTTTCTTTCAGCATTTTACAGATTATTCCACTATCTTTTGGTTATTTTCACTTCAGTTCATGAAACGGTCTTAGTGTTGCTTCTTTGAAGGTAGTGTGTTTTTATTTTTCTAGATGCTTTTAAGATGTTTGTGTTTGTCTTTGGTTTTCAGGAGTCTTGCTATGATACATCTTTGCATGTTTTCCTTGTACTCTGCTTAGGGATCATGGATTTTCTTGCATCTGTGGATTAATATCTTCTATTTGGTTTTGTAAAATAATTGGCCATTATATCTTCAAATATTGCCTGTTTTCCATTTTCTCTCTCCATTACTTTTGGGATTAAAATTACACATAGGTTAGGACTTATATTTGTTTTTTATTGAAGCAGCAACAAATTACCACTTACGGGCTCTAAAATTAACTTACGTTCTGTGGGTGGGAAGTCCCACATGGTTTCACCAGGCCGAGGCTCCATCATGCAGGCTCTAGGGGGGATCCCGTTCACTTGCCTTTCTCACTATCTAGAGGTTGACTGTGTTCCTTGGCTTGCGGCCACCAACCTTCACCTTCCAAGTCAGCAACCACCGGCTAAGTACTTCTCATTTTGTCATCTCTTGGGGGGCTCTGAGCTCTTATTGTGTGATTCTACTGGGCTCAGTGATAACTAACGAACCACTATCGATACATTAACTAAAGTCCATAATTTACACTAGGGTTTACTCCTTGTGTTGTACAGTCCTATGGGTCTTGGCAAATGCAGGATGTCATGTATACACCATTACTGCATAATACTGGACAGTTTCACTGTCCTAAACCCTGTGCTACACCTGGCTATCTCTCAACCCCATCCCTGGGAAAACCACTGATCTTTTTTCTGTTTCTATAGCTTTGCCTTTTCCAGAATGTCATATAATTAGAAATATGTAGTTTTTCCAGATTGGTTTCTTTGAATTAGCCAAATGCACTAAAGCTTCCTCCATGTCTTTTTATAGCTTGAAAACTTTTTTTTTATCACTGAATAATATTTCACTGTTTGGATGCACCACAGTTTATCCATTCACCTGAAGGACATCTTGGCTGCTTCCAGTTTGGGACGATTATGAATAAAACTGCTGTAAACATCTGTGTGCAGGTTTTTGTGTGGACTAAGTCTTCAGTACATTTTGGTAAACACCTAGAAGCATGACTGCTGGATCATATGGTACACTTCTGTTTTGCTTTGTAAGAAACTGTCAAACTATCTTTCAAAGTGGCTGTACCATTTTTCATTCCCACTGGCAATGAATTACAGTTCTTATTGCTTCACATTCTTGCCAGTTTTTGGCGTTTCCAGTGTTTTAGATTTTAGCCATTCTAACAGGTGTGCATTAGCATCTCACTGTTGTTTAAGTTTGCAATTCCCTAATGACATATGATGTTGAGCAACTTTGTATATGCTTATTTGTTGTCTGTGTAACTACTGTGATGTCTGTTCAGCTCTTTTGCTCATTTTGTAATTAGGGTGTTATCTGATTGTTGAGTTTTTAGAGTTCTTCATATATTTTAGATACAAGTCTTTTATCAGATACGTGTTTTTCCAGACATTTTCTCCAGTCTGTGGCTTGTCTTTTCATTCTCTTAAAAGTTATCTTTCACAGAGAAGAAATTTTTAATTCGAATGAAGTCCAATGTATCAATTATTTAATTCATTGATTGTACTTTTAGAGCCAGATTTAAAAAGTCATTGCCAAGGTCACCTAAATTTTCTCCTATGTTTCCTTCAAGTTGTATAGTTTTGCATTTCACATTTAGGTCTGTGATCCATTTTTGGGTTAATTTTGGTGAGAAGTGTAAGGTCTGTGTCTAGGTTCATTTTTTTCAGTATGAATGTCCAGTTGTTTCAAGATCACTTGTTGAAAAGACTATCCTTTCTCAATTGAATTGTCTTTGCTCCTTCATCGAGGATTGCTGGAGTTTGTGCAGCTTTCTATTCTGATACACCGATCTATTTCATCTACTCCTTTACCAATACCAGGGTTTTGGGTATCGTAGCTTTACACTATGCCTTGAAGTCAGGCAATGGCAGTCCATCAGCTCTGTTCTTCAGTGTTGTGTTGGTTATTCTGGGTCTTCTGCCTTTCCATATGAACTTTAGAACCAGTTTGTCAATTTCCACCAAATAACTTGGGATTTTGATTGGGATTGCATTGAATCTATAGACCAAGTTGGCAAGCACTGACATCTTAGTAATATTAAGTCTTCTTATCCATGAACATGAAATATCTCTCCATTTATTTAGATATTCTTTCACTTCTATGATCAGAGATTTTGTAGTTTTCCTTGTATAGATCTTGCATGTGTTTTGTTACATTTATACCTAAGTATTTCACTTTTTTGGCACTAATGTAAATGGTGTTGTGTTTTTAATTTCAAATTCCAATTGTTCATTGCTGGTATATAGGGAAGCAATTGACTTTTGTATATTAACCTGGTATCCTGAAACTGTGCTATAATTGCTTATTAGTTTCAGCTTCTTTGCTGATTCTTTGGGAATTTTTACATAATCATATCATCTGTAAACAAAGAGAGTTTTATTCTTCCTTCCTAATGAGTACACTATTTATTCCTTTTTCTTGTTTTACAGCATTAGCTAGGAGTTCAGTATGATACTGAATAGTAGTGGTGAGTTAGAATATTCTTAATTTGTGACCAAACTTAGTGGGTGAAGATCTAGTTTCTCGCCATTAAGTAGGATGCTAGCTCTAGGTTTTCTTGTTTTTTTGTTTTTTTTTT
>PVKY010001309.1:0-33199 GCA_004027775.1 Bradypus variegatus
CTGCACCCCCACACCCTGTGTTCCTCTCGCACAGGAAAGGGCAGGCTGCGCGTGGAAGTCATAGTCCAGACCCTTGCCTCTCAGAGTTTTCCTCCCTTCCAGAATCCTCCTGGCTCCTGGATGTGAACCCAGCCCAGGTGATTACTAACAGAACAAGGCGGGGAGTGGGCCGAGACTGGGTGTGTGTGGGAGCGTGAACAGCTGCCAGGGGAGGTCTGCCTTTTCCTTCCTTCCTTACACATCTTCCCATGTGTGCCTGCTGTTTCCTGTGCAAGATGCTATGTACGTGTCTTTTCTAACCCAGAGTCTTCCGAGTAGGTGGTCCCTGCTTTAAGGGAAAGGCAGGGCACGGTGGGCAAGTATCTGTAATTTCTTCCTGACACTACTGTAGAGTAGCTGCCGCCCCCATTTAACATGTGCAGAAACTCAGAAAAGGTGGTTCATTCAGAGAACAGTTGGGGGCCTGTCCTCTGTCAGGTACTGTTGTAAGTGCCATGGTATACCTGTGAGCAGGACAAAGGAAGTTTCTGTTTTGGTAGAACAACCTTCTCGCGTGTGTATCAGGAGCAAACAGTGAGCGAAGTGAACAAACGATAATTATGAGGTGCATGCCAGCAATGCATGATTTGGATGATGCGAGAGCCAGTAAATGGGAGGCTCCCTCTGATGGAGGAGCCGGGGTGGCGTGAGTTGAGGCAGCGGTGAGTTCACCCCCATGTGTCTGCTCCGCAGCTCCCCCTCTTTATACATCCGTGCAGCAGTGGGGTCATCCCCGGGCACAGCCATGGGACAGAGTACCTGTTTGAAGACTGCATGGGGCTCTGCTTTCAGGCCACTCAAGCATGGATTTGTTTCCGTGAGCAGATTTTGCCTATTGTCATGGGGATAAATGTGCTTGCATTTCTTCTCCTTTCAGCCGACACGGAAGATGTGTGCATCGTAGAGAGACTCTTCTCGAGCAGCCTCGTGGCTATTGTGAGCCTCAAAGCGCCCAGGAAGCTAAAGGTTTGCCACTTTAAGAAGGGGACCGAGATCTGCAACTACAGCTACTCCAACACCATCCTGGCCGTCAAGCTGAACAGGCAGGCGAGTGACAGTCCTGCGGGAACCCCGCCCTGTGCGCTGTTCCACCTGCTGGCATTTCCAGCCTGGCCTTTTGAGTTCTGGGGGCAGTTCCAGAGCTTCCCGGTGCCTCCAGGATAGAGCAGGTGGTCCCGGCCTGCCATTCAGCCACCTCTGCCCTCTGGGCCATCCACCTGGCTTTCCTCACCCCGTTGACCAGGACAGAGTCTCCGTTCCAGCCACACTGTGTTTCTTGTTGCAACAGTTTGGTTCAAACCGTTCCCTTCATGAGGAAGGCCCTTCCCCTTTGCCAGACTTGATGTTGCTCGTCCTTCGAGAGGCGAGTCTGGCCGCTTCTCTGCATATCCGCCTCTCCTCTGCGGAGCTGCAGCATCGTGTCTCTCTCACCTGTCTTTGCTTTTATAAATGTTACTTTAAAAAATCTCTCCCCCTTTTAAACTGTAAATTTAACTTTTAATTTAAGACGAGGGACTTACTACCTTTTGTACCTTCCCCCAAACTAGCAAGCCTCTCGGGCAGAGCGGGGGCCTGGGGACTAGGCCTGGAGCTTATTGTATGAAACCATCTCTTGGCTTTTTCTTACTCCTGACAGCACTGCCCTAAGATGCTTCGGCAGTTTTCATTTACAACAAAGTGTCTCTGCAGGGAAGGCTCACGACGCAGCCAGATAGAGAACATAGACCACTACAGAGACCTATGGTTTCTGGGCTGCGGTGGCCACTAGATAAAGCCACCACGGCAGAAGCCTCCCAGGAGACGGGAAGTGGCCATTATCCATTAAAACCTAGGGGTGCATTCACATGCAGCTCCTGGGGAACCGGGTGCTCTCCTGGTCGCTCTCACATAAATCTCCCCCTGAGAAAGCACCACCTGCGAGTCGAGTCATTTTCTTTCAGTAGAGCGAGAACTTCAAGTCAGTTGCAAAGTAATCTGAGTGCAGCACCCTTCTAAATTTATATATACATATATTTTTAAATCCCTGGACTTTTACTTTTCTCTTACCCATGCCTCGTTGAACAGCAATTTTTTAAAACAATCTGCCTTACCGAATCTCTCCAAAGCCTTCAACCTGGTTTTCATCAGGGGGACGGAGAGATGAGAGGGAAACCAAAACATGGATAAATAAACACACACTCTTCTTAGCTACATTTTATCAGTTGATGTCATATTTAATTAAATCGCATAATTAGAATGACTAAGTACCACTGGCATACACAGTGTGGGACCAACTGGCTTTGGACTTCGCCGAGTCGGTGGGCAGCGCGCCCAGTGGGACAGGAGAGCCCCTGCCGGTGGCCCGCATCCTCGCGCCGAGCGTCCAGGCCGCCTGGCTCTCTGGAAGGAAGGGAGCATGTGTCAGGGGGCCTTGGCTGCAAGTGCCCGTGTCTCCCCTCTCTTTTCTAGAGGTTGATCGTGTGCCTGGAGGAGTCGCTGTACATCCACAACATCCGGGACATGAAGGTTCTGCACACAATCAGGGAGACACCCCCAAACCCCGCAGGTAAATTCACCCGGGAGGAGGGAAGCCCGGTTGCCGATTCCGCCTAGAGGGGAGAGATCTCTCCTTACAGCTTCTGCAGATGTAGTCAGACTGGAAACGCCCTGATCTTAGGCCACACTGCCTTCCTCCTCAGGCCAGTCTGGTGACCATCCGAGGTCACTGGTGTGGCCCTCGTCCAACTCTGAGGTCACGCATCAGTTCAGCTCCTTGACCTGTTTGTAATTCCACCGTCACCTAAGGTGGCAGATTGGGGTCTTGAACTTGAAAGACAAAATGCAGTGAGCAGGCGGTGTCGAGCCATTTCTGATTTCTGGGTCTTGGTTAAATGGGCTGAGTTGTGTCTCACGACCAAAAAGGGCTCCTCGGCCTGAGCCGCCTCTCACGCCCGCGTGTGTCCACAGGCCTGTGTGCGCTGTCCATCAGCAACGACAACTGCTACCTGGCGTACCCCGGCAGTGCCGCCATCGGGGAGGTGCAGGTCTTCGACACCATGAACTTGGTGAGGCTTCTCCTCAGGCCAGTGCGGGGGGCACCTGCCACCCTCATTCCTGGGGCTCCCTACACAGCCGACCCCGCTCACGGGTTAACTCGCCTCCCACCCCGCAGCGTTGAGCTCAGGCAGAGGGAGAGTTGGAAGGACTGTAGAAAACTGTATGGCTGCATTACCTGGCTTTATCTTAAGGTTTTGAGCACCATTTCCTTGGACCCCACCCCCATTAAGTCAAGTGAATTCAGAGTTTGTATTAACCGGTATTTTAGTAACAGCAAATTGGCATTTGCCGCCTCCTGAGTAGATGGCAGCGCAGGGGCTGTCGCCTGCCGCATGGCAGTTTCTTCTCACGCGGTCTGTCATCCTTTTCAGAGAGCTGCCAACATGATCCCAGCTCACGACAGCCCTCTAGCGGCCTTGGCTTTCGACGCAAGCGGTACCAAGCTCGCCACTGCCTCGGAGAAGGTAAGGCCTGCTCTGCTCTCCCAGCGGGGAACTAGCTCACAGGGCTCCGCAGGCTTCTCTGCTGCCCTCACACAGCCAGTTACCAAACAAGTTTGTGTGGCCACCAAATCACAGAGGAGCCCAGTGCAAACCCACGCAGAGGCTGTCAGTCTGCTGCCTTGGAAGGACTTAGAAACACACTTTTTGTGCCCTTTGTAACAGTAAAACTAATATTATTTGTCGTAGAAAATACAGACATTTACAAAGGCCATGAAAATGCCATTGCCAGTCATGCCACTCGCCCCGTGTTTTTTTCCAGCCGTGAAGCTGGCACATTTATGGTTAGAGAACTTAGAAAGTATTGAAAAGAATAAAAAAGAGTTGATCTAAATACATTTCAGTGTATTTCCTGCCATTCCTTTTATGGTCATTTAACAAAAATGGGATCATGCTATGTGCATTATTTCTCATTTTTTTAACTCTACATTGTATTGTATTTCCCTAAGTTAAAAAACTTTTAATGGTGTACAGTATTGTTATTTACTTAAACATTACCTTTTAGGACATTTTTATCATTTTTAACATTTTGCTATCGTAAATCATTGTAATCTCGCATATAAATCTTGTGTTTGCATCTCTGATTATTATCTTAAGAGATTCCACTAAGAAGAATTTCTGGGTTGAAAGGATATGGCCTTTTGTAACCCCTCCCTCCCACATACGTAGGACAAAGCTGCTTTGGCGGCCTCCGACTCGGGCCTCTCCTCCCTCAGCCTCCCTGGCCTGGTGTGGCCTCCCTGCCCCTCACCTGCCCTGCTCCGTCTTCCTCCGTGTCGCTTCCTCTCTTGCTCACACAGGTTCAGTCCTCTGCTTCTTTCTCCTGGAGATCTACCTTGCCCCCCTGTCTTTGTGCATTTCTCCTGAGCGCCGGTCATGCTCTTCGGTTCCCACCGGCTGCTTTTACTTTGATGCCATCTCACTGCACGGTCCCCTCCCCAGGTCTCTCTCCCCTTTGAACCGCCGAACCATGTGCTTGGGCAGACACGGTATAGATGGGCCCACTTTCCCTTCCTCGGGGTCATTGCAGCGTGCCTCTGTGTGACACGAGTCACTGTTTGTGTCATGGACTGTGTGAGCTCCTTTCAGTTTGTGCTCACCTTGGATCCCCTCCACAGCTCTGTAAGGCAAACATTTCTCCATTTTTTATCGCAGGCTCAGAGAGGGCGAGAAGTCTGCCCAGGGTCACCCAGCTGGGCAGTGACGGAGGGATTGGACTCCAAGCCACATTACCCACCCTGTCCTTTCCTTGCCCCTCCAGGGGTCGAAATGGCCACACAGTTCTGCTGCCCCTTGTTGAAAGCAGTCTTACCATCATGTTTTTATTAGGTCTTGGAAAGGCCAAAGCACTTTATGGATGTCAGGGCCAATAAGGAGCACACATTGGGTTTGCTTTTAAACAGAATCCACTGCGTTTGCGGAATTAGCCCCACCGTGGCCTTCGCAGTGTGGTGTGTACCAGGTGCTGGGCTGCGCGGGTACACGCCCCGGTCACTGCATCCACAGGAGGGCAGTCACGCCGTGACGAGGCAGCTGTTGATTAGAATGGCACAGGAGGTGTGTTGTCAAAATTGCAGATAAATCTAAAAGTGTAGACCATGAAGAACAAAACGTCTGCTTTGGTTATTGTTGTATGTACATGCATGAAATATTTTACCCCTTATTCCTGAGTAATACCATACTGTATAGTTGGTGTTCCTTCCACTCAGAGAGATCCGCTCTCCGTAGACGATGCTTTCTCATCGTCTTGTATCTGCAGCCTGATTTCTGCGGGCTGCGCAGGGCATCCCGTGGTGTGAGTTTACCGTAATTTAAACATTTCCTTGGTGGGCTATGTTTTAAGTTGTTTGTAATTTCTCACTATTTATAAATGTGCCAGTTATTTTTAAAGATAGAATTTGGGTAGACCTTTGTAAATATTTCTAGAAACTGAATTCGGTTTCCTGTTTTTCAATGGCCAGAAGTTTGTAGTCTTTGTGTAGTTCGTCTTTGGTCGTTATGTGAAAAATCACTCCATTCTCTTAAAAAAGATTCTTTTTGTTTAGTTCTTCCTATTTATTCATGTATTTTTATATTTAATGGTTTGAACCTTCTATCAGTCTACTATTTTATGTGCTACTTTCATACTATAGCTTAATAACATTCTTTTACTATCAAGAAGCTGAAAGTCCTATGCATTTTTGTTGTCTTGCCGATCCTCTTGTTCTCCCAGATGTCCAAGTCCCAGCTCCCCTGCCCACAGATTCCCTATTGATTTGCTTAGGGGTTGGGGGGTGGTGAGTAGTGGGGGAAACTGACATCTTCAAAAGATTTGCTATAGCTCACCATTTGTTCGTGCTTTCTTTTGTCTCAGTAAAGTTCTCTTAGTATAGGTCTTGCCATTTTATAAGTTTGGATTAATTCCTTTTTAGGCAATTAAGGACATTTTCCAGCTAATCAGTTCTCTTGATCAGTAACTCAGTTTAAAGTGGCAGGAAAGAACCTCAGTGGGGCACTTAAAGTTCATAAACGAATTAAGTGGTGGTTCCCAATGGGTAGTGTATGATTAAATGGTTTTATTTTTAATAGTTTAAACTTTAAATGACTTAGGAAAAAAAAAGAACTCATATTCCACATTTGACTTCATGGATATTAGTGTTTAGAATAAGTGGTAAAAGTAGACCAATTTAAAGAAAAGATTTAATATGCAGTAAACAATATAGAACAAGGGGAACGTGCTGATGTGCCAGTGGTGAAAAGTACAACAGTGGTGTGCAAAAGTGAAGTGCGTTTTCCATGTCTGTTGGGATGATCATACGGAATTCTCCCTTTAATCCATATATGTTCTGGAATATTCTCAGCCATTATCTTTTCAAACACCATCCCTCCCCATTCTCTCTGTCTTCTTGCTCTGGAACTCCATTTAACCTCATATCTGACTTTGCATTCAGCCTCCCGTGTTTCTTATCATCTCACAGTTTTCTCTCTCTCTGCATTGTGTTCTGACTTCTACTCAGTTTTTCTGGCTATCAATTCTGTCTTCAACTGTGTCAGATAATGTACTGTTTAATGCATCCATTTTCATTTCTAAAAGTTTTATTTGGTTCTTTTTAAAATCTGTCTGGTTGATTCAAAAAGTCACATAAAATTCCATTTATGTGAACTGTGCTGCATAGGCAAATCCATAGAAACAAAAAAGAGATTAATGGTTGTCGGGCTGAGAGGAGAGAGGAACGAAAGTGACTGCTTAATGGATATGGAGTTTCTTTGGGGGATGATGAAAATGTTCTCAAATCAGATGGTGGTAATGGTTGTACCACAGTGTGAATGCATTAGAAGCCAAGAAGCTGTACACTTTCAAATAGTTGAGATGGTGAATTTTATAGTGTGTATATGTTACTTCAATAGAAAAAACTACCTGGCCAAAAAAGAACAAAGAACATGTGCACGAGGTACAGTGGTTGACTCAGCGCGGAGGAGCGGGCCTCAAAACACCCTTCCTGGCCCTGTGCGAAGCTGCCACTGAAAAGTACCACATATTTCATTTGGATGTGAAAGAAATAGAAAGAGTCTATTTTTACTTAGCTAAAATCCTTTTTTTTCCCTCCTGTCACAGGGGACTGTGATTCGGGTATTTTCCATTCCAGAGGGACAAAAGCTCTTTGAATTCCGGAGAGGAGTTAAGAGGTAGAGTATATACATCTTCAGAATTGATCCTGGAGGTTGTATCTTGATTTTGGTTATATATTATCTGTGACCAAACAATGAGGAAATTCCAGTTAAGCACGCAAGCCTTTCAGCCTGGCTGGGCTGTCCGTTGAGGTACAGAGTTAGGTGACAGGAGGGAAAGGAGTGTTGATAAAAGAAGACCCGAGTTTTGCTCGTCTGTGGCTGCACGGGAACAGACATGTGAGGGCCCGGTGGGCCTGGGCTGGACAGACGCCCATCACCAGCCCTGCGGTCCCCTTCACGTCCCGGCTGGCTCGGGGCTGCAGCTCAGTGACTCCCGTTAGCCTGAGGGGTGCCCCTTTGTCTCTCCTCTCTGGGGACCTAGGACCAGCACCCCAGCAAATGGCTGTGACTCTCCCTTGAAAGGCGACATCCCTTGATTTCCTTTACGCCATGTCTCCCTGACCTTTTCTCTGCCTCTGCCCCTGCTCAGCTGCCTCCTCCTCTAGCTTCTGCCCTGGAGCCTCTCCTCCTCCCCGCACCCCACACCCTTCCTGCACAGGGCTGGCCGGGAGGGCCGTGCCCAGATGTCTCCCCTGTGCACAGGGCAAGGGGTGCCTCCCAACTCACCCAGGCCTAGACGGCGCCCAGCTGCTCATCGCCATCCGTCCACCCAGGGCCCGAGCCTGAGGGACCCAGCAGCAGTTCCTCTCTCTCGTTTCCTGCATGCAGTTACTTTCCAAGATGTGCTGGTTGTCCCCAGAGCCAACCCTCCTTCCATCTCCGCTGGTGGCCCCGGGCCTGCTCACCCTCTGGCTTCTTGCTAGAGCCTCGTCTTCGCCTGTGTTCTGCGGTGGCCCCTTCAGTCCACTCTTCACACTTGAACCTTTGAAGGGTCAGTATAGTTAAAACCCTCAGGCCAGTGTCCTGAGCACGTACCAGCCCTCCCAGGTCGGGCCCTCTCTTTCCCTGCCAGACTTTGGTTCCTCTGCCCAATCTTCCCTGGTCCTAGCCTCGCCGTTCCGTCTGCGCCTTGGAAGAGCCGCCTTCTCTCTCGCTTGGGCCCGCATGTGCCACTCCTGTGCTTGGCTGTCTTGCCTGGTGACCCGTGAACGGTTAGAACCCCTGAATCTGAGCTGAGCCTTCCTTTCCTTTATGGTTAGATGGTTAAATCCTCTGCTCCGTGCTTCTCTGGTGCCTTCCACCTGTATTTTTCATCACTCTTTTGCTTGTAGCCAATTGACTTCCTGCACCTCCACACGAACACTGCTGTAAGCTCCTCGAGGCGAGAGCCCTGCCTGTCTGATTTATCCCGAGCTTTGGGACATTGCAGGGTGCATTGTCGACACTCCGTAAATATTTATTGAATTGATTAAAACTCTGTACTATGACAGGCCTAAAAGTACCTTTCATTTCTAGGGTTGTGAGAAAATTCAGATTAATTTGATGGCTTTAGAATTTTTACATGGCATTTTAAAATGTACTATAGAGGCAGATTTAGCATGTTGGAAGTTTTGCTTTATTCTTAAATATTAGCAAGGTTTCTGATTTACCCTCTTGGATATAAAGAATTGTAATTTAAATTATTGGATTTTCTTTTACTAGCCTCAAAGCTGTAAGTCTATGCTATTTCAGCTAAAAATGGTTTAATGAAGTCCTGATTCCCTTTCATTTTTAGGAATTGCAAAGAAAATTGGCTATTGATGGATATATTAAAGAATTGTTCCTTTTCAGTATTAACTTTCAGACATTTTCATGTCTTAAGAAATGTTTTGAGTAGGTGGATGGGAAGGAACAGGAAAGCTACCAGTAGACCCAAGCACACCGCTATGGGACTCTTCTCCCCTGTGCCCCTGGTTGCGGTCCCCGGGGCGGAGCTCAGGGCCATGGCCCGGAAGGCCCCCGTGACGCACGCTCTCCCCGCCAGGTGTGTGAGCATCTGCTCCTTGGCCTTCAGCATGGACGGCTTGTTCCTCTCCGCGTCCAGCAACACGGAGACTGTACACATCTTCAAACTCGAGACTGTGAGAGAAAAGTGAGTTGCCAAAATACGTTGGTTTCAAATGTGTTTTTTAAAAGTCACTTTGTCCCTGGTTATCCTGACTGAATGGAGACGTCTGCACAGAAATTGTCCTGCTTTTTGACACTGCCTGCCACCAGATCTGGACTCAGCAGTAAAAGCAGTTTCTTTTTTCCTCTTTAAAATGATGTTCTACTTTGGGAAGTATGCGAGAGAGAGTGTGGGGAAACTTGAGGCAGTTGCGGCTAAAGGTGGGTATCTTTTGGTCAGTGCAAATGCCCACCTGTATGCTTTTCTTATCAACAAAAGCATTTATGATTAGACTACCCAGTGGAATGAATATTTGTGTCCTTTAAACCTGCCTGTATATAAGAAAAGGGATGAGAAGTTTTCCATTTTAGAAGCAGTTTATATTAATCATTTATCTTTTCTCAAATTGTAAAAAAGAAGAACATTCCACTAGGATCAGTATTGTCTATTTATATTCTATCTTATTCAGAGAAGTGTTTAAGATAACTTACAAAATGTGTGTGAGACGAGCAACAAGAAAAAAATGGGCTACAAGATGAGATTTGTCCTCATAGGGTATACAACAAGTTTTTGGAAAGAAACAGAAATCTAGAGCTAGGGCACAGATGTGGCTGGCTGTGTTCTCACATCTGCTACCGAATTGGGGGCCTTGTCATTTGCCACAATCCAACGTGGCTGCTCAGAAGGAGCTTGGCTCCTTGCTTCTGAAAGCTGAGCGGGGTTCTCCACTGACACTTCCCAAAAAGATGTGCTCTGTGATGTGCTTCCAGGCCTCTTGAGGAATTGGTGTTTTCCTTCAACCTGTTGTGTGTGTGTTTTTTTTTTTTTTAAGAAGTATAGTAAATTTCTCTTTCAAGTCTTGAGGCCCATCTTGTCCCCTGTGTGAGACCCCCAGTGCAAAATCAGGCTTGCCGTGTCGGCATGACCTCTCCTTCCCGTAGGCCTCAGGAGGAGCCCACCACCTGGACCGGGTACTTTGGGAAAGTGCTCATGGCCTCCACCAGCTACCTGCCCTCTCAGGTGACAGAGATGTTCAACCAGGGCAGAGCCTTTGCCACCGTCCGCCTGCCCTTCTGCGGCCACAAAAACATCTGTTCACTGGCGACGTGAGTAGAGAGGGGCGCTTGCCTCACCTTGCCTTTGCCCCATGTCATCGTGGCTGCCCCCAGGACCCCAGAGGGGGTGGTTTGGGATCCCTGGCCTGCTCCTCCTGACCCAGAAATAACTTTGCTTTAAGGAAGCGTTTTGTGGACATGGAGAACATAAAGCGCAGCAGGGCTGCCATAAGACATGAACTTGCTCTGTACTGTTCTGTTTAATTCCAGAAACTCTCCCTCTTTGTTTTTGTTGTTAATGAAAACCTGATGAAACTAGCAGTCTTACCTCTGACTCAGCCAGGGAAGAGACCCCCACACAAACGAGCACCCACTTAGCTCCGTGAGTCCGTGCTCATCATCTGTGTCTGGGGGGACAAAGGCCTGAGCCGTCCAAGATTGCCAGAACTGATGCGTTTCTGGCCCACAAAAGCAACCCCTGCACGGAGCCCAGGCCCACAGGATAGCCCGGACGTGGCTGCAGAGCCGTCGGGACTGTCCGCAGTGGGACCGCGTGGGAACAGGTGGCCTAGAAATCCTAGTGATGGCCCATCTTTGTGAAGCTTGTAAATGTTCTTCTCCATCCTTTTTATCAGACTAGCATAGTTGAAGAGGTTTCTGAAAGTAGCCCCCTTGGTGAAGAGAGGAAGCGGGCAGCTGGCGGGCCGTGGCCGTCTCCCGTGGGTTTCGGTGTAGGGTCACCAAGCACGGATGATGAGCACGGACTCACGGAGCTAAGTGGGTGCTCGTTTGGGTGGGGGTCTCTTCCCTGGCTGAGCCAGAGGTGAGGCTGCTGGTTCCATCAGGTACTTTCTGTGAAAGCTGGGGTCCCAGAACGTGACTGGCTTTCACTCCCACTAGAATTCAGAAGATTCCCCGGTTGCTGGTGGGCGCGTCCGACGGGTACCTGTACATGTACAACCTGGATCCCCAGGAGGGGGGCGAGTGCACCCTGATGAAGCAGCACAAGTGAGTCTGCCGGCCAGGCCGGGGCCCTCCCTGTGCCCCCCGCGTCCCTCTGCTGGCCCCTGGGGACACTGCATTTGCTCATCTCCTCCCACCCCAGCGCGTCAGACGCGGAGGAGAATGCAGGAGCTCCGCTTTCCCAGATAGGGTTCAGTTCTGCCAGCGCAGGGAGGCGTGGGCTGCTGCTTTCCCTCACCGGCCTGCCAGCGCTCCTGTCTAGTGGCCTGGGCTGGGACAAGAGAAGTGGCAGGTGCTGTGGGGTTCCTGCCTGTGGCAAGAGAGGGGAGAGTATGGGCCAGCGGCCTCCTCAGTCCTGTAATGCTGTTCTAATTGGGGAGCATGTGGGGTTGATGTCTTTTTTATAGAGAATTTTATTTATGATCATCAACCTAAAATGTGAAGTAAAATTGTCTCATTAGGTAAGACTTTTTTAGTCAGACCTTTCCTGTAAAAATCTGGGCAAAAGATGCCTGAGGGATTATTTCCAAGCCCCTCCTGTGGAAGCACCTGTGGGCGTGGCCTCCAGTGAGGGGCCCCCCCATTGCCGCAGGTCTGCTGCCAGGGCACATGTGGGCCCCAATTCTCCCATGGGAGACACTGAGCCTGGTCCTGCCTCTCCCCCCGCTGCAGGCTGGACGGCACTATGGAGACAACCAACGAGATCCTTGACTCTGCGTCTCACGACTGCCCCTTGGTGACTCAGACCTACAGCCCAGCCATAGCAAAAGGTACTGCTGTGCCTCCGTCTCCCACCAGACTTGGTGAGGGCTGTGGTGCACCCTGGGGGATGAATTCTGCCAGGCCGGCCCCCTGCCCAGAGCTGCCCCACTGCCAGCTTCCACCCAGAACACAGGCGAGCTTTGGAAACGGGTGTTCGCAACGCCTCTCACAGCTGAAGTTCATTTTCTTCACTTTTGAAGAAAATGGTCCTCATGGCTCAGGCTCCTTTGGTGCAACTTAATTCATCCCAAGGCTGACCACGTCCCAGCCGAAATCGCATCAGAAGCCAAACCTGCCGGGCCTCTGTCCTGGTTTTTGCCCTCCCACCCGCAGTGCCCTTCCAGGTGTCAGGCTGCAGCTGTGAGCCGGAGCCCCAGGCCCGGCGTCCGTGGTGCTTCCTCCCCTGCAGGCAGGTGCCAGGGAACACTGGGCTGCTCGGTTCCCGAGTGATCTCGGCCCTGACCATGCTTTGCGGGCACCGCCGTCCTTCACAAAGGCTTCCCCTCGAATGCAGGCTGCAGACTCTGCACCTTTTGCTTGTCACCGTTGCTCTAAACAGCCCTTCCATTTAAATGACGCTCAGAGGGTCTCTGATTGTTGTTTGCTGTATAACCAGTTTGAGAATTGCTTTCATTATCCTTGTTAACTAAGGAAAGGTGCAGCCTGTCCCTCAGGAAGCCTCTGTTCACTGGGCAGGCATCTTTTTGTTTTTTATCAATTTGGGAAAATAAATGTCTCCATCTGGTCAGTCAGAAGAAAGAGTACAATTCAGAATGTCTTAACGTGGGCTGCAATTTATAAACGTCGACTAGTGTTTCCCAAACCCAGCCGCCCGTTCGTGTTCCCTCTCTCCCGGCCCCGACTCTGACTTCTGGTCTCCCCGCAGCCTGCCCGGGTGAGCTGGGAGCTGTGGGCGGGGCCTGCCTGGAAGACGAGGCCAGCGCCCTGCGATTGGATGAAGACAGCGAGCACCCGCCCATGATCCTTCGGACGGACTGAACTTGGCCTGTGAACTCGAGCCCCTGACGCGGAGGACACGGGCTTGCCGGAGGGCGTTGTGTCATGCTGCTACCAACTCTGACCTAACTGGGGGAGAGGATGACAGAGACTTAAAAAAAAAAAAAGGATTGTAGCTGTAGTCAGATGCTATACTGTTGAGAAATACATTGTTTTCACTTCAGTGGCTTTTAATTCTGCTTATGCATTTTAGCTTCTTGTTTTCTGTTTTTGCCAAAATTAACTGTTTGGTGAAGTCCTTGAAGCCTCCTTGCTTTGCATGCGTCCTGTGCCAGGCCAGCCCTGGGGAGCGAGAAGCCACTTCATCCCACACTGACGTCACTCGGTTTTTAATGTCTGTACATAGCCATGAGTGTGGCCACGTGGTGTTGGGTGGCGCGGTTCCGGTGTCGAGGCGGGTGCCCCTCTGCCGGGCCCCGGGAGGAGAGGCCTCTCCCCATAGACCCCGCCGGACCCCTTCTCCCCATTTTGTTTTGTTAATTAAATTTCTTCCAGATTGGATTCAGAATTCTGGGGTTTCTTCCAGAGTGGACTTTGATTTTATTTCTGATCTTGTTTTCCACGTGGAAGAGAGAGTGGTTACTTTTGACATTTAAAACCTTTCCTCCTGAGAGCAAATGCACTTGAAAAAATGCCCAGAAATACCTGGAAGGAAGGAAAATGATCTAGTTTGCTAATTAAATCATCCGTCCCTTTACTTTCATCTTCCTGTTGAACAGTTGTGTGATTTTTTTTTTTAGGAAATTTTGTAGCTACTCCTGTGTCCGAGAAAGCCCAGCCTCGCATGGGGCAGGTGCCGGAGCTGTCGTCTTCCCGGGCTCCAGCTTGCCCGGAGGCTCTTCTCGCACGTGACGGACATGGCAGGGACAGGTGGGAACCTGGAGAGGAGCTGGCAGCGAACACCTGCCTACCTGGCCGGGTGGATGTGTGCCTTTTCTGTCTTAACCTTTTAACATTTGTTCAGCAAAGTGATGAGGGATTGTGGTTACAAGTTTCAGTACTTCCATAGCTTCCCTTTTCGTTTTTATAGAATTGAAGCAACCTCAAATACCTCAAACTCTGCATTCCAAACCAAGACACACGGCAGGTAAATTTGCGAGGGGATGGAAGTGGAGCTAATGGGATGACAGATAGATCCCTCAGAACGCTGAAAGTTAAGGGCGGAAGCCAGAATGCAGAAATGGTGTACTCGGCCCTGCCTTTGCGCCTTTCAGCGTTCCGGCCCAGAGGAGGGAGCAGAGATGCTTGTTCTCAGGTCAGATGAGTCAAGCAGCTTGTGAACGGGAAAGGGGAGCTGTGACTGTAGCTGACGGCCTCGCGTCACACACTCTGACCAGTTCCCTGCCTGTCCCTGGGCCCGCTTCTAAAGTGGCCGGCCCCAAGGGGAAACCTGGCTGCCGCGTGTGCCTAGAATGTGCTCTGACTGCAGCACACGTCTCCAGAGGAGCTGGTTATTCACAGCAGAGGAGGAAGGAGGGAATGGACTGGACTTGACTCTGAATTAAAACCTCTAGCATGTCTCCCCTGGATCCTTGACAAAACATGATCCTGAGAGTCTCTGGGACCAAGGGTCTGTGGTGTGCCGTCCCAGGATTCTTCTTTCCTGGAAGAACCAAGAGCCTCAGCAGGATGGGCTTAAGCCAGGGCAGGGTCTTGGGGCAGAGGACCCTAAGAGTTTTCTGTAGAGCTCCATCTCTGAGGTGGTGCAGTTGGCCAGTGAGTGGTAATGGAGGAAGATGTCAGAAGTGGACAGTTGTGACCCCCAGGTTAGGGCTTCCTGACGACCAAAGAAGGACGGCGTTTCATGTTTTGTGTTAAAATGCGATTAATTTGGGTGCCTGCTTGTTCACTTTGACCACACTTGTAGTGATTTGGGGAATCAAATCTACTTGGCTAGAGTAGATTTTCTTTCAACCAAAGGTGTACGTCTTCGTCTTTCTTTGGGATTGGCAGTCCTAGAAGATGTTTGGAATTCACTTTGCTCTTTGGGCCTCAGTTTCCCCAACCCGAAGCCAAGGCAGCGAGCGAAGGTGTCCTGCGATGCCCTGCGGTGGCCCTTCCCCTCTGTGGATGCCCTGGCAGGGCCTTGGGCCCAGGTGGCCGCACAGGTGCTTTCCTTTCCAGCCCCCTGGGAGGCTTTGGCCTCTGCTACGCCCCAGACAGGGAGAACTGCAGGTTCGCGGTTGAGAAAAGGAAGTGGATCATCTGTTTGCTGACTAAGCGTCGAGAGGGTTATCCACGGTCCCACTTTCCCTGACTGTTTCACTGCCAGGAGCCCTCCTTCTGCCCCCAGCGGGCGCTGTCGGAGCCTCCCTGGCAGGCCCGAGGCCAAGGCCGGAGAGACGGGAGAGGAGAGGACAGGAGAGAAACTGAAGTTGTTGACGAGGCCCTTAGTTCTATGAAGAACTCCTACTACCTGAGAATTTGTAGGAAAAGGGGCCCTAACTGACCAAATAGGAGACTGGCACTAATGTGCTCAGCTCTAGACGGTATCAGATCTTTCCAAACTTCAGAAAAGATCCGGGGGATGGTGGGAAACCAGGGCCTGGCGCTGATGCACTGCCATGAACTGGGACCAAACCTGTTGTATTTTCTAAAACGAGTGAACCAAGAGCCGGCCTGAACCCGGAGTCAAGAAGCCTGAATTCAGCCCCTGATTCCTCTCCCTTCCTCGCTGCGTGACTGCAGGCAGAACCCCCCGGGGCCTTCTGGAAGGGAAACAGGAATGCCCCCTGCCTCCCAGGGCTGTTGTGATTGCTGTGAGATCAGATGTGCTGTGAGACTCAGGTTGGGGCCTGGCTGCAGTGGGTGCCCAATAAATGCTAAAATTGGCAACTTTTGGAATTAAACCGGTGCGTTTTTGTGCAGGTCTGATTCCTGAAAGCAAAGCTGGGTGGAAACAAGGTAAACACTTCCTAAGTATGATTCATATTGGAGCTTCTGTGTGGACATCCTTGCTCCCTGCCTTTTCGGTTGCTCCTACCAAGAGCAATGAGGTGGTGGGGTTGGGCAAGCACCGTCTCCAAGGCACCAGCCTCCACTGTGGCCGTTATGTGCCAGGTGGGCCTCGGGCGGCCAGCTGAGGGAGCTGCGACAGAGACCCAGGGGTGCCCGGGTCCCGGAGGACATCCCGTTCCCATGGGCGCCTGCCCAGGAGAAGGGCAGGGAATGCCCACCTTCTCAGCTTCTCTCCGTCTGGGGCGCCACTCCCTGCCCGGGAGGAGTGAGTTCTGCAGACTCGTCCTAATCACAGTTTGCTTTGGGGAAAAGAGAAGAAGAATCTGCTTGTCTCCTTAACAGCCAACAGTGGGCCTCGTGGAGAGAAGACTGGGAGATGTTTCTTACAGCTCAGCAAAGGAAAATGGGTCAGTCAGTGATAGAAAAGTGTGCTCTGCTAATTCCTTTTGCATGCCTGTGGTTTTCATAATGGAGGTGGCGTGAAGACACCACGTGAGCCGTGTCCCCTGCCCCAATGCCACTGGCTCCCACCAGCACACGGGGAGGGGAGGGGGAGGGTCAGGTCACTTGTCTGGGAGTGGCATGGCTGCCACTCGCGGCTGAAAATCCAAATGCTTTACCTTACAGGTGTCCTCCGTAGTCGTGCAAGCCCAGGGGCACAGCCGTCTGGGAAGAGTGCGTTACACAGAAGCCTGACTTTGTATTTGTAATGTATTCCTTATTGAAGGTAAACAGGGATAGTTTGCCAGATTTTTCTGATGTACAGTTTAGTTCTTTCCCAGGTTATAATGTCCTTGGGCCCACGTTGGGCCTTTTCATTCTGGATTTTGTGAAGCCCCAAAAATGTGGACTTTGAGGCATGGCCAGCTCCACTTGTCCTTCCCCAGTGTCTGACTAGGGAAAGTCTTTAATTTGGAAAGATGGAACCTTTTTAAGCTCAGTGTTTAAAGGCCCTGCTTTGTCTTCTCACCCCTAGAGTTACATTCTTCCCCGAGATGTAATTTAGATGTGTGGCTTTTTATCCTTCCTTTGAGGTGAGGCTGTTAGACCTGCCGCAGGTGCCTCCTACATTGAGGGGGAGAGGGAGGGCAGGGGTGTGTGTCTGTGTGTGTGTGTCTGTGTGTGTGTACGCACACACGTGCACGCCCGCCTCGAAACCACGGGGAAGTGTGCTTACCGATCACACCCTATGCCAAATCTGATTGCTGTTAGCATTTTTTAACTGAATTAAGAAATTAAACATCTTGTTACTCTTTTGTTTTTTCTTGCATTGATTCATTGCCTACTCAGGTTGTACATTTAATTTGTACCATATATAAATGTGTTGTCATTTTCATTTAGAATTGGCTTTTGTCCCTTGGGAAATAAATTCCACAGTTCCATCTACTAGAACTTAAAATTCTTTCTTACCTGAAAGACCGTAAAGCATCAAGATCTCACATGGTGTGTAGGATACAGCAGGTGGGACTCTTGGTACCCGAGGCCGAGTGACTTTGCCGTTCGGAATGGTTAGCCTTCCTGAGACGGGGCGGAGGTGGGACGGATTTATTCCACCTGCGTCATTTTCTGGTTAGAACATTACTTCGATACAGTGCTAGGTTGGCAGCTCCTTTTAACAGTATGTCCTTCTACACACTGAATTGCTTTAGCACGTGTTTCCCTCTTTAGGTTGGAGAATCTTCTTCTTTAATACAAAGGCCAAAAAACGATTGTATGTTCTGCCCACGAAGTAGGGCGTGTGGTGGCATTAGCTGGGGAGCTGCCGGAAGCGCGGGTGACGGCTGTGTGTCTCGCCTGTTTTTCTTAGCCACCCTCCTGATGCCGTTGGAGGAAACCATTGAGGCACCATTTAATTCTTCAGGGAAATGCACGGGAGATGCCAAAATTCTTCCAAGTGCTGATTTTGGTTGCTGTGTTTTGAGGGATGGGAGGCTTTTATTTTTTTAGTTGCCATTATTTTTTAAGGGATTGACATAATGATACACTTGAGCTGTTTTTCTCAAGGGATGAGGCAGGGTGTCTTGGAGAGAAGGGCAGTGGGGGTTGCGCTGCCCGTTTGTCCCCCTCCAGGAGGAAAGGTTTCCCTTGCTGCGGGCCTTCCCCCGCACACTTGGTGCCTTGCCTTGGCCTGAGCCTGGGACAAGGCCGAGCTCAGGCTGAAGCCCATCGAGGGCAGCACAACTGCCGAGTGGGGGTGCGCCCACCCCCAGGCCCTGAGCCACGGCCGACAGGCGCGGGCACCCCAGGAAGAACGTGGTAAACGCCAGTCCCCGTCAAGTTCGAAGCAGCTTTTCAGAGACAGGTGCCCTGAGACAGGCCTGGAAGTAACATAAAGTGAGCGTTTTAGATGCGCCCTTGGGGAGACCGCTTGGTGGCAGGTAGAGGCCACCTCCTGGGCCAGCGCAGGCCTGGGCCTCCCACAGTGGGGGACAGTGGGGCTATGGGGAGCTCTGGGGTTCAGGGCGGTGCGTGTGCCAACACGGCCACTTCCTCTCTCGCCGGAGGGAGCCTCCTCCCAAGGCTGCAGCCCCCTCAGCACCCCTGCCCTGGGGTTCCCACCACTTCAAGGGCAGCCCCAGAATTCCAACCCCACCCACTCTGGGAAGTAGGATTGGGAATGTTTTCACCTCTGTGTAGTCGGTTTTCTACAAGGAGCACACAACTCTTTCTGTAATTCCTCTAATGAACTTCTCCCTCGATGGAGCCTAAATTTCTGCCTGTCACCGTATCCTGCTGGCCCTGGCTCAGCCCCTGGGGGGCACAGGGGCCCTGACAGCTGGCTCTGTCCTGCCCGGTGCTCCCCACCGGGCCAAGGGGCTCTACTCCTCCAGTGCCCTCCCGGGACCCGCATCCAGGGGCCCTCCAACTCCTGCCCTCCTGGGGATGGGCTCAGAGCCCCTGTCTTCGGCAGCCTTTCCCACCCGCTCTGCGTGGCAGCAGGCCCCTGAGTGGTCAGCAGCCCAGCCTGACGGCCAGTCTTCTGCAGCTCGGCCTTTAAAGATGACAGAACGGCCTGCGCCCAGCCGGTAGGCATGGCATCTCCAGCTCGTCCGAGGGCTGCGGGCCCAGGGACCACGGAGCTGGGCCTCCCCGGGTCCAGGGCTCACCCGAGACGTGACCTCCGTGGTGAGCGCCAGCACCTGCTGCTCCTGGGAGACGGGGTGGCCGCGTGAGCCCCTCTGGAAGAGCGCGGAGATGGCGTCCTGGTGCTCAGCTCTGAGTGAAATTCGCCATCCTGGAGCACTGGGGAGTAGGCTTTGGAGAATCTTCTGGCTCTCCCTGCTCAGGAGAAACACAGGGTACACGCTGACAAGAGTCGTTCCCAAACTTGAACTTGTTTCAGAAACACCTGGAGGGCTGGTGAAAACAGATTGTTGTTCCTCGGAGAGAAACCTAGAGTTACCATAACCAGCAATTCCATTCTGAAGGATACGCCCAAAGGAACTGAAGGCAGGGACCCAGCTGCACCCCGAGGTTCACAGCGGCTAAAAGGAGAAGCCACCCGAGTGTCCGCAAACGGATGAATAGATCAACAAACGGTGGCCCGGCCACACTGGAATCCAGGCGTGAAAAGGAGTGCATTTCGGACACGCCACGACGTGGATGGAACGCGAAGTCGTTATTCCACGTAAAACCAGCCAGACACAAAAGACAAATGTTGCAGGAGTCCATTTGTATGAACTGTCTAGAATAAGCAGATCTGTAAAGACAGAAAGTAGAGGTTCCCAGGGGCTGGGGAGAAGGGGGATGGGGAGGTTTTGCTTATTTGGAGCAGTTTCTGTTTGGGGGGTGGGGATGAAAAATTTTGGAAATGACGGTGGTGATGGTGGCGTGACAAAGTGAATGTAATTAAAGCCACTGAACTGCACGCTCAAAATGGCTAAAGTGGCAAATGTTGACTTACATGTATTTTATCACAATAAAAATGTTGCAAAAATAAAACAAAAATAAATAAATAAGCAGCAGCCGCCCTTGGGAGTTTTTTCCTGCTCACCCATCATCCATTGCAACCCTGGCAGGAAAGCTGACTAAGGACCAGATGGAGAAATCGTCTCCATCTCACACTCGGTTCACCCCAGTTCCAGGGACCCGCGGCCGGGCGCTCACCCACCTCTTCTGGCTCATGTGGCCTCACCATGGGGGTTCGTTTGACAGAGGTGCCCGGGGGAGGGTGCCCTCCAGGAAGGGAGCAAGCGGCCCGGAATTTGTGACCTGGGAAAGGGCGGCCACGGCCCGACGGCGGGAGGAGACGCAGATCCCCCAGTGGCCCATGGAGGCCACGGAGGCAGAAGCCGTTTATGAGCACCCACTGTCTTCACCCTGCACCCAGAGTCTCCTCGTCCTCCGGCTTCCACGCTCGCTCGGTTTATATCTAACAGATGGTCGACGAAAAGCTCTTCTGTTCTACAGTTGCTCTGCTCTTTTCTAAATAATAAAAAAAAAGCTAAGATATTTGAAAATAGGGAAGTCGTGTAGTTTACGGTTAGTGCCGTGCCACAGTCTTCCTTGGGACGCTTCAAGGCAAGATTTCCCTCGCCCGGTGAGGCTGTCGGACACTTGCCCCTGCCCCCTGCCCTGTGCCCCGCGTCCCTGCTCCCCGGGTCCTGCTTCCGGACCTTGCCCTGGGGTGGGGTGCCGACAAGCAGAGCAGAACCCCACACAGAAAAGCCGGGGGTCACTGCCTGCCCAGAGCTCAGCGTCGGAGCCGCGGGCTGCCCGGAGGAAGGCAACTGGACCTGTGACCCCTCACCTGGTGGAGCCTCGGGCTCCGACCCCTCCCCAGCCAGGGAGCCCGGGAAGGTGGCTGCCACTGCTCAGCCCAGGCCCTCCGACAGGCAAGGGGCCGAGGGGAGTCGCGGTCACTGTGAAGCCCAGGGAAACCCAGGGGGACCCGAGCGGGGCCACGTCCTCGTCCCACCCCAGCCTCCCCCTTCCCAGTGAAGACACACTGCCTGTGGGGGCCCCAAGCAGCGGCCTCTCCCCACCCTCCTCCCCTGCCCCCCTCACAGTGGCTCCCACCCTCCTGGGAGGGTCCCCAGCGAGGGCAGCAGGTGACCGGCGGCTCCCTCACTGCCCTCGATGAAGATGAGAAGCAGGTGAGAAGGACGCAGCAGGAGCATCGCAGCCAGAAGGCTCCAGGCGGGCGTGACGCCTCAGGGGGACCGAGGAGAACTGAGGCCCCTCTGCCCGCCCTGGGCCTGTGGGGTGCAGCGGGGCCGCTGGGTTCCGGGGGCCTGCAGTCGGGGAGGCTCCGGGCCGGCTCATTCTAGGACCATTTCCCCCCACGGCAACACCTGTGACAGCGGAGCAAGCTCTGCAGCCCAGCCCCCCGGAAGTCGTAATTAAAATTAAAATTAAAACGAAGGCAAGGTCTCCTGTGGTGGACACGATCCCATTGCTTCCGGGTAGTTTGTTCACAAAATGCGCCTCCCTCGAGACCTTGGGCAGGTCAAGCGTCCGGAGCACAAGCAAGAGGGGGACGGGCCCCCAGTCAAGTCTAAAGCCACTGGGGAGAGCAGGGGTGGTACAGCCTCCGGCCACAGACCAGGAGGGGGGCAGGGGACGGCCAGGGGGGCTTCCGGGGCCCCCAGCCAGGCGGCTGTTGCTTCTACCTCACCCCACCCCTGACAGGCCAGAGCTGCACACACAGCCCCCGATGGCCAGAGCCACGGCCGGGATCCCTCGGAAGTGGGGTGAGGTAACTGTGCCTCGCAACTCTGCACCTCATTTGCTGCAGCTCCCTCCCCACCCCCAGCTCCCCACCACCACCCCAGCTCCCCGGCACAGGTCCCTCCCTGCCCACCCCAGCTCCCCAGCACAGCTGGGTGAGGCAGGGCTGGGCCACCTCTGGGATTGACCCTGCCTTGGGTCCCCACCATCCATGCCCACCTGACCACCTCATTCTCCCCACCACTGGCTGGGGCAGCTGGGGGCCTCTTCTCCGGGGTGACCTTGCAGCTGGTCCCTGAGTTGCTGTCCACCCTAACGACCGGCTTCCGGGAGGCAGCTTGGCCATCACCCAGGACTGCCCGGCCGGGGTCACTCGCGCGGCCCTGGGCGTCAGCAGGCGCCCTCCCCCCGACAAGCGACAGGACGCAGGACCCCACGCGAGAGCCAGGGGGTTTCCTCTGCTGGGGGGGCGGCAATGCCTCTAGTTTTCCCTGTCGGGGAGCACAATAGCTGCCCTTTATTAAAACAGGCTCCGTTGTCACGGGTCAGGGCACAACTTTTCTGGTTCTTTTTAGTTTTCTGCTCTTTTGCCTGCTGGGGGTGGGGGTAGGAGATCAGCCCCTCTCTCCCTCCTGACCTCTCCAGGCAGGCAGAGCTTTTTACTCCTCACTGAGGTCCTGGGGTGCAGCCGATGGAAAAGGGGAGGCCTGGCACTCAGCGTTCAACGTCTCTGAATCCGGAAGCAAGGATGAGGGTCAGGTTTTCACAAAATAATCGGACAGTCTCCAGAACGGGGGCTCGGGAACCAGAGGACAGAGCTTCACCTCAGCTCTGGGGATGCCAGGCCCCTCCGTGTGGGGCTTTGGGTGGACGTCAGGTAGAAGGGGGCTCCATCCGCGGGGACAGGGGGGGCCTCAGGGCTTCCAGAGGGATCTTCCTTCCCAGCTTTCTGGGTTGGCGGTTGTGTTTTTTATTGAGCTAACATATCTATGCATATACCATAAAAACTGCCATTTTACCCAGTTTTCAGTGTGTAATTCAGTGGCATGAATCACATTCGCAACATTCTGCCGTCACCAACTTCCACGAGCCGAGCGTTTCCATCGGCCCACACAGAAGCTCCGACCCGTGGGGCACTTGCTCCCTTCCCCCTCCCCGGCCCGGAACCTCGGATCCACTTTCTGTCTCTACAGATTTGCCTGTTCTAGATGTTTCTAACCTCTGTGTCCGGCTTATTTCACCCGTCGAGCGTGCGTCAGAGCTTGGTTCCTGGTGCGGCTGAGGAACTCTCCCCGGCGCAGGCAGAACTTTCTGTGCGTCCATCATCCATGGTGGACACTGGGTCAGGTCCACCTTCGGCTCCGGGGAATACGGCAGCGATGAGCACCGGCCCCGGGGATCGGTTGAGCCCACCCCACTTCCAGTTCTGGGGGGCAGGCCTGGAGTGGGGTTCTGTCCCGTCCTTGAGCCCCTGTGCATGCCACCAGCCCGAATCAGAGGCCTGCTCTGAGAGTGTCCTGGGCCGGTCTCTGGGGCCCGGGTGCCTCTCCCCAGGCAGGATGTTCTGCCTCGTCTGATGTGTGCCGAGCAGCCATGGTCACCTGGGCCGTGAGCCTGGCCCCACCCATGTTCCTCTTGGGCTCCCAGGAGCCCCCAGTGCAGCCCGGGCCAGGGGCGGGGGTGGGGCCTGACTTGGCCAACCCCAAGGTGGCACCTCCCAGCCCCAGCCCCTGACGTGCCCACTCAGGGCCCCCTTCTCCCCGGCTGCTCCCTCACGGTCAGACACAGGCCAAGCGAGGGCTGAATCCGGAGCCGGAACAAGTGGGGGGCCACAGTGGAGCCTGAAGCCCCCGCCCGTGTGTGAGCACCTGCCGTGGGTGGGGGGTGTCTGGGCACATGTCTGCGCTGTTATCCCTGGAAGGACACAGACCCAGAGAGTTGGGTAGCAGGTGCCAGGCCACCCCGAGGGGGCAGAGGGGATTCTAAATGGGGGAGACTCTGAGGCCGCCTCCTCGCCCCGGTGGGCCCCCCTTCCCTGTCCTCGCCAGCCCTGGATCTGCCTTCCCTGGGGGTCTGAGTGGGGAAGAGCCCCTCCCTGCACTCCCCCTCCCCCCTTTCCACTTAGCCCCCCAAAAGTCAGCAATGAGGAGGCAAAGGCCTGTTGGGAGGCCCCCCAGGGTCACAGGGTCTCAGGTCAATTGCCAGGGCTGATGGCAGGGGCAAGGAGACATGCTGGTACCAGGAAACCAGGGGACGGGAGAGGCCGCCAGCCGTCCACTGGCCACGGGAGCCCGGGAGGGGAGAAGGTCCTGCACAGCCCTGGGGAGCGGAGGGAAACGGCATCGCTACAGGGAGGGAAGGGCCTGTCCACTTGAGCCCCCATCACCAGGCAAAGTGGCCCAGCTCGACGCTGGGGTCTGTGCCTCGGGTCGGCCATTACAGCTGTGACCCCTAGGGCCGCTTTGGAGGTGGCGAGGGGCCGAGAGCTCCCCCTGCTCCGGCTCCCAGGCTACGATGGTGAGCCGAGGGCGCAGCTTTGGTCCTCCAAAGGGCTGTCCGCTTTCTCTTCACATGGGTTGGGGACCCTCCAGCAAGAGGGTTTTCCTGGGATAGCAGGAGGGTGTGGCTCAGGGACCCCAAGAGTACATGGCGGTTTGGTCTGTGGGCCAGAACCCTGGATCAGTGTGCCTCCCAGAAGTGTGGGCCAAAGCAGACGGGAAGTCGGGCAGGTGGGCGTCCAGCCCCGGGAGAGAGACCTCCAGGGCATATTCCACGCCCAGGGAGACTCAGAAGACTCGAGGCAGGGACCCGGGCAGACACGGCATGCCGGCGCCCACAGCGTGGCTGACGCCGTGCCGGAAGCCACCACCGTCCAGCGAAGGTGACCGCCGAGAAGTTCTGACGCACCGACAAGGAGGAAGCTGGCAGCTGCACGTGGAGTGTAGGATCCGACCGCACAGGCACCTTTAGGTGTAAGCCCAGAATCAGCAAACCCACAGAGACAGAGGGCACACGGGTGGTTGCCAGGGGCCGGGGGACGGAGAAGGGGGAGCGGCCACTAAATGAAGTTGGATTTGGGGGTGACGAAAATGTTTTGGAGCTGGAGAGAGGTGGAGATTGCACAACATGTGAACGTACTGAGTGCCACTTGGGTGTTAATCTATTAGCCACTAAATGGCTCATTTCATGTTAGGTGAATTTCACCTCAATTTAAAAGAAAGAAAAGAACGGGCAATGCCAGCGGGTGGTGAAGCTCTTGTCACCAGGGGGTTCGAGCAAGCCTGGCTGAGCTCTGGCGGGGACAACTCACCCCCCGAGGTTTGGGCTCGGCTGGGCGGGGTGAGAGCCAGCCTGGGACACGGTTGAGGCCGTCTCGCTGCTCCTCTCCCGGGCCCACTGGCCGCACCCACCGTAGCCTGCCCTTGCTTTTCTCATCTGCCTCCTGATTTGAAGCAAACAGAGACTGCAAGGAGCAGGCCGGCACGTTCTTGGTGGGGGGAGGCACAATTCTAGCTGATCTGTAGCTCAAGCCTAAGCTTTGGTAGTATTTTTTCTGATTATAAATCTAAGGCTCCTTGTAGAAAATTCTGGAAAGACAGGAATGGGATAACGAGGATATTGATCTATGATCCTCACCGCCAGAGACAGCTCAATGGCTAACAACTTGGCAAATGTCCTTCTAGTTGTTTTTCTAACCAGGGATCATTTTATAAATTGATTTCTGTAAATTAGGTGCAGCGCTACCGTGACTTTGTGTGCCGCCTGCATTAATAATTAGGACCCTATGTTTTCCAGTCCCCACACTGGAATCCTCTCTCTGGCAAAGGATTCGTGAGTGGGCCGAAGGGCGGCCTGGAAGAGGGTGCTGACGGAGGGGAACGGGGTAGGGGGTTTGTTCCAAAGGTTCAAGACCCGGAACTGAGGGTGCAGAACCAAGATCACACCACAAATCCACAACACGGATGCCGGGGTGTGTGCACGCGTGTGTGGGATGTGTGTGCTTGCCTGTGCGTGTGACGTGGGACCGGTTCTCAGCTGTCATCCCAGCCACCAGGACTCTGGCCCGGGCTTGGTGGCTGCGTGGCTGCGGTCACGTGGTCGGCGCAGGTGAACCAGGCTACTGCCTCTCCTGATGTCTACGGCATCCGCACAGGTCCGGTTCTTCCCACCACGGCTAACGTGTTGTTTTAAAGACGTATTTGCTGCATTTCCCCTCGAGTCCTGCTTCAGGCCTTGTGTGGGTTCTCCTTTCTCAGCACCCACTCCGCAGGGTGCCCCACCGTTCCCTCCGCTCAGGGGAGGGACACTCTGAAAGGTTCCCCTTGCAGACTGCACTTCCCTTGAATGCAGGCATTTTATTGTGATCCATAAATATTTGATAGAATCCATGAATGGACACAAGGAATTAAAAGGCCGTTTCTCAAGTTTTGCCGACACAGCCACACGGTCCCAGGGGATGCATCTAGAATCTGGCATCTAAATACATCTCACTCTTCAGTCACCAGGACGGCCCAGTGACGCCGGCCCCGGCTCGCCAGCTGGCAGACAGCACTGCGGACCTCCGCCACGGCTAACACACCGTGCCCAGAATTGCAAAGGAAAACCCGCACAATCCCATGGTCCCGCCATCCGCGGCTGGCTGTCCTGCCACCAAGCAGAGGAGGCCTGAGCCATGGGGTCAGGGTGCTCCCGGGCGCCCCCCCAGCCCTGGGCACCACTGCTCGGACCCTTGCTCTGTCAGCTGGGGCATCCGACTCCCCCGAGCCAGGCCCAGCCCTTCTTGTGGCCCGAGCTCCTTGAGACAGCCCAGGGCTATCTGAAGAGGGAGGGGAGTTCTGCAGAGTCCTCCTTTCTTAGGGGGGTTTAGCATTGAGGGGCTTGGGACACCTGCATCCACCCCAAGGTGGTAAACCTGGGTTCAAATCCCCAGAACCCTAACTCAATCCCTTGCCCAGCTGTCTTGGTGTCCTGGTGCTGCCAAAACCGAGCACCACAAACTAGGGGCTCAAAACAACAGGAACTTACTCCCCTACAGTTCTGGAGGCCACAATCCAGTTCAAGCTGTGGGCAAGGCTGCACCTTCTCCAGAGCAGAACCCCCTTCCCTCCTCCCGCCTCTGGGCCCCAGATGCACCCTGGCTTGCAGCAGCGTAACCCCGTCACTGCCTCAGCTTCCCTGGCCATCCTCTCCGTGTCTGTGCATCCAAACTGTCTCCTGATACAGATACAGTCATGGGGTCTAGATCCCACCCTCATCCAGGCGGATTTCCTCTCGAGATCCTTAACTGGTTACATCTGCCAAGAGCCTGTCTCCAAATCAAGTCATGCCTGTGGTTCTGGAGATGTGGCTCTGGGGTCACCTGAGGGTCCAGGGGGGTATAGATTTGGGGTTACATCTGAGATTTCATAAGGTTGTGGATTCTGAGGTCACCTGAGGGTCTGGAAGGTTGTGGATTCTGGGGTCAACTGAGGGTCCAGGAGGACATGGATTCTGGGGTTACCTGAGGGTCTGGGAAGAGTCACCTGAGGGTCCAGAAGACATGGATTTGGGGGTCACCTGAGGGCCCAGGAGGACATGGATTCTGGGGTCACCCAAGGGTTGGGGAGGACATGGATTCTGGGATCACCTGATGGTCCGGGAAGAAGTGGATTCTGGGGTTGTCCCAGGAAGAAGACCCAAGTATGGGCAAAGGCAGTGCGGCATGTACAGGAACCCACAGAAGTTAGGGCTTGCTCTTGCCATCATCACCTTCTGGTCCCACAGACCGGGGAAGGTAGGTTTTGCCCTCCTGAAAACCAGGGCTCTATTCTTTGGGTCCCCAGAGTCAAAATCCAGGCCCGTCCAGCTGTGTGAGTTGGGGAAAGTGCCCCCACCTGCTGCTGCCCCAGGGAATTCCCAGGCCACAGTGAGGGGGTTCCATTTCTGGTGACCTGGGCAGCAAGGCTATGAGGGATTCCCCACAGGACTTGGGTGGGTCATTTGACCACTGGAGGTGGGATGTTTATGGCTCTCAATTCTTCACTTCCTCCTGGGGCACTGACCTTGCAGTGCCCTTGAGCAGGCGGAGCCCAGTGCCCTATCACTGATAATAGGTTGGGCCGTGTGACTTGCTCTGGCTAGTGGGATATCAGCAAACCTCAGAGCAGAGGTCTTAAATGTGCTTTGAGGCTTGGTTTGACCTCTCCATCTTTGGAGACTACCCCAGTATCATACCAACTTACGCTTCCACTTTCAGCAATTAGAGTAAAGAAACAGGTCACTTAAGAGATGACACCTCTGACTTCTCTTGTGTCTCCCAAACAGGACTTGGAGAACTTCACAAACCAACTGAGAGTCAACTGCCTTTTCAGACCTGTGAGCAAGAACATAAAAGGTGGTGGTTGTAAGCAATTTGGCTCTGGGGTTATTTGTTACTCAGCATTATTTAGCAGTAACTGACTGATACATCACTGTTCTCCCAATGTCTTTTCTTTTTTTTTAATGCACAGGTACATACATGTGATCAGTGACTGGCCATTTTTTTTGCACTCAGGAGATGGTCAATAAACACCTGCTGAAAAGGCATCATTTCTCATTTGACTGGAACAGTTATGGGTTCAACCAGGCATCCACCTCTCCATGTGGCTGCTTGGGCTTCCTCATAGTGTGGTGGCACCAGGGTAGCCAAATCTCTTACTGGTCAACTGACTCCCAAAGAGTGAAAGTGGAAGCTGCTGGGCCTCTTAAAAACCAGGCCCAGAACTGGCAAAGGGTCACTTCTACTTCATTCTCTTGGTCCATTCATTCTCACAAGGTCAGCAGAGACTTGAGGGGAGGGAAACAGACTTCCCTCCTAATGGGGGCAGCATGCACAAACAGGAAGGGGGGAGTCAATGGAGCCATCTTTGGAAAATATCCCAGTATTGTACCAATTTATACTTCCACTTGCAGAGGTTACGGTTTTGGCTATTGCTTGTCCTCATCCACTCTGAGCTATGCTGAATAGCTTTGATGCATTCATATTTTTTAAAGGCAAAAAAAGAAGCAGAAGGGCACCGGAACTTCCAGGAAGATGGTGGAATGAGGAGTGGCAGAGCTCACTCCTCCACCAAAAACACCTAGAGGACAAGCAGACACTGTGCAAAGTAGCTGTCCTGGAGCTTGGGAGACCAGGGGAGCACCTGTAGCATCCAGGGAAGAGTGGGATGGAGAGTCAGAGAGACTGCAGAGAGTGACTTGCTTGGCCACAGGGCCTGGCACCCATCCCCCACCCTCGTGGTCACAGCTTCTGGTAGGCCAGGTTCCTGCCCAGCAGGCTACTGAGAGTCAGGGGAGCCCTCCCTGCCAGGAACAGAGGGGGATGCGGCACGGTTCTGATCCAACTACTGGCTGGTGATGTTGGATTTCTGGTTCCCACAGTAACCCCAGAAGGGCTAAAAATATCCCACCTTTGTAGGGCTGTGGGGAGTAGGTTGCCAAAGAGCACCATCTGCTGGGCAGGCTGGGAAAGTGCAGTTTAGGAAGCTGCTTTCCCCACCCTCTCCCCAGAGCCCTTGGGAACTGGGCTGTGCTCCCTTAGTGGGCCCCTGGCCCTGTTTTGGCTGGAAATACTGAAGAACCAAATGCCAAGGAAGAGTTTTAATGTGATCCCAATCAAGAACAAAATCCTACACAAGAGAGGGAAACTGATCTTCAGAATAATCTCATCGAGATAATCAGATGCTCAGATACTAGCAAAAAATTACAAGCCATACTAAGACAGAAGAAGATATGGCCCAGACAAAGGAACAAATTAAAAATTCAGAGACGATACAGAATTTGGAACAACTAATCAAAGATTAGGAAAATATGGCTAAAGAGATAAAGGATATTAAGAAGACATTTGGTAGCATAAAGAATTTGAAAGCATGCAAGAAAAAAATATAACACATCTTATGGTAATGAAAGTCATGATACACAAGGTTAAAAATAGCTAGAGGCACACAACAACATATTTGAACAGGCAGAAGAAAGGATCAGCCACCTAGAAGATAGGACATCTGAAAGTCAATAGACAAAAGAGCAGATAGAGAAGAATGGAAAAATTTGAGCAGAGACTCAGAAAATTGAATGACAACATGAAGCACACAAACCTACACATCATGGGTGTCCCAGCAGAGTAAGAGAAGGGAAAAGGGGCAGAAAGAATATCTGAGGAAATAATGGCCCCAAATTTCCCAACTCTTATGAAAGACATAAGAATTCAAGTCCAAGAAGCACAATGTACTTCAAACAGAATAAATCTTAATAGACCCATTCCAAGACACATTACTAATCTGAATGTCAACAGCCAAAGATAAGAGAAAATTCTGAAAGCAGTAGGAGAAAAGCTATCCATCACATAAAAGGGAACCATAGTAAGATTCATTGCCAGTTTCTCTTCAGAAACCATGGAGGTGAGAAGGCAGCAGTATGGTATATTTAAAGTAGGAAAAGAGAAAAACTGCCAGCCAAGAATTCTTTATCTGGCAAAACTGTTCCTTCAAAAATGAGGGAATGTTTAAAGTATTCACAAATAAACAAGAACTGATAGAGTTTGTTAACAAGAGTCCTGCCCTATAAGAAATACTAAAGGGAGTTCTGCAGGCTGAAATGATAAGAGAGAGGCTTGAAGGAGATTGTTGAAGATTATCAGAAAGGGTAACTGAAAGGATAAAAAGAGAGACAAAAATAGAATTACGTATAAACGCCAAAGGATAAAATGGTTGAAGTAAGTACTACCTTAACAGTAACTACACTGAATGTTAATGGGTTAAATTCTCCAATCAAAAGACACAGATTGGCAGAATGGATAAAAAATATACATGATCCATCTGTATGCTGTCTACAAAAGACTCACCTTAGACCCAAGGATACAAATAGGTTGAAAGTGAAAGGCTAGAAAAGAATATGGCATGCAAATGGTAACCAAAAAAGAGCTAGGGTAGCTATACTAATTTCAGACAAAACAAACTTTAAATGCAAAAATGTTATAAGAGACAAGGAAGGATTTTAGATATTAATAAAAGGGGCAACCCACCAAGCAGAAATAACAATCATAAATATTTATGCACCTAACCAGGATGCCCCAAAATACATGAGGCACACACTGGCAAAACTGAAGGGAGAAATAGATGTTTATACAGTAATAGTTGGAGACTTCAGTATAACATTCTCATCAATAGATATGGCATCTAGAGAGAGGGTCACTAAGGAAACAGAATAAAAACTTGAATAAAATGACACATGAACTAGAAATAACAGACATATAGAGAACATTGCACCCCAAAAAAGCAGCATATACATTCTTCTCAAGTGTTCATGGATCATTTTCTAGGATAGACCACATGTTAGGTAACAAAACAAGCCTCAAAAATTTAAAAAGATTGAAATTATACAAAGCACTTTCTCTGATCATAATGGAATGAAGCTAGAAATCAATAACAGGCAGAGAATGGGGAAATTCACAGATATATGGAGGTTTAAAAACACACTTAATCACTGAGTCCAAGAAGAAATTGCAAGAGAAATTGGTAAATCTCTTGAGAAAAATGAAAATGAGTAAACAATACATCAAAACCTAGAGGATGCAGCAAAGGCAGTGCTGAAAGGGAAATTGATAGCACTAAACACTTTAAAAAGGAAGAAAGATCTAAAATCAAAGAACTAACTGAACACCTGGGGAAAGATCAGCAAACTAATCCCAAAGTGAGCAGAGGAAAAGAAACAACAAACATCAGAGCACAAATAAATGAAATTGACAAAAGAGAGACAGAGAGAGAGAAAATAAAAAAAAAACAAAAGTTGGTTCTTTGAGCTCAATAAAATTGACAAACTCTTAGCTAGATTGACAAAGTAAAGAAAGAGAGAAGACGCAAATAAATAACATCAGAAATGGGGGGTGGGCATTACACAGAAATAAAAAAGATCATAAGAGGATACCATGAATATCTATATGCCAACAAATTAAACACCTTAGATGAAATGGACAACTTCTACAGGAAAGGAAGAAGTGAAACTTTCACTATTTAAGATGACATGAGCCTGTATTTATAAAGTCCTGAAAAATCTACCACAAAGCTACTAGACCTAATAAATGAGTTCAGCAAAATGGCAGGATACAAGATCAACATACAAAAATCCGTAGTGTTTCTATACACTATTAATGAGCAAACTCAGGAGGAAATCAAGGAAAAAAATCCATTTACAATAGCAATTAAGAGAATCAAATATCTAGGAATAAATTTAGCCAAGGATGTAAAGGACTGGTATTCAGAAAACTACAAAACATTGCTGAAAGAAATCAAAGAAGACCTAAATAAATCTAAGGACATTCCATATTCATGCATTAGAAGAATATAAGATGTCAATTCTATCCAAATTGATTTATAGATTCAATGCAATCCCAATCAAAATTCCAATGGCCTACTTTGAAGAAATGGAAAAGCCAATCATCAAATTTATCTTGAAGGGCAGGGGACCTGGAATAGCCAAAAACATCTTGAAAAAGAAGAATGAAGTTGGAAGAGTCACACTGCCTGACTTTGAAGCATATTACAAAGCCACAGTGGTCAAAACAGCATGGTACTTGCATAAAGACAGAAGTAATGATCAATGGAACCAAACTGCGAGTTCAGAAAAACTGCACGTTTATGGGCCGACTGATTTTCGACAAGGTGACCAAGTCCACTCAACTGGGACAGAACAGTCTCTTCAACAAATGGTGCTGGTAGAACAGGATTTCCATACCCAAAAATGAAAGAGGACCCCTAGCTCACACCTTATCCAAAACTTAACTCAAAATGGATCAAAGACCTAAATACAAGAGACAGGACCATAAAACTCTTAGAAGAAAATGTAGGGAAGCCCCTTCAAGATCTTGTGGTAGGTGGAGTTTTCTAAAACTTGACACCCAAAGCACAAGTGACAAAAGAAAAAAATAAATGGGGCCTCCTCAAAATTAAATACCTTTGTGTATCAAAGGACTTTGTCAAAAAGGTGAAGAGGCAGCCTACTCAATGGGAGAAAATATTTGGAAGTCACATATCTGATAAGGGTTTAATATCCAGAATATGTAAAGAAATCCTACAACTCGACAATAAAAAGACAAACAATCCAATTAAAAACAGGCAAAAGACTTGAATAGAACATTTTTCCAAAAAGGAAATACAAATGGCTAAAAGTGCATGAAAAGATGTTCAACATCTCTAGCTATTAGGGAAATGCAAATCAAAACCACAATGAGGTATCATTTCATACCTACTAGAGGGACCACTACTAAAGAGAAAACTAAGTGCTGGAGAGGATGTGGAGAAATGGGAACACTCATTCACTGTTCCCACTTATTGTGGGAATGTAAAATGGTGCCGCTGCTATGGAAGACAGTTGGCATTTCCTCAGGAAGCTAAGAATAGAACTGCCCTATGACCTCGCAATCCACTAACAGGTATATACTCACAAGAACTGCAAGCAGGGGTGTGAACAGACATCTGCACACCGATGCT